>RYFJ01002424.1:0-160991 GCA_003991445.1 Oryza meyeriana var. granulata | reverse complement strand
ACTCCGTCCCCGACTCGAGAGAGTTTTTCCTAAACGGGCGCGGTCGCTGAGAATCTGCCCTGGCAGAATCTCAAAGGGGGCGTCTCGGGATTCGCAGTCGCAGGTTTCGCTCCCTCCGACACACGCCAGTCTCGCATGCATCTACGCGCCTAGGTGCCTGCACAGCTCGCAATGGGAATAGATCTCGCTGCCTGCGCGCCTGCGCTCCATCACGCATCTTACCACCCCACACTACCACCTTGCTTTCGCCCCGTTCCTGGGCGCCCGACGCGCGCGCGACCGTCGACTATCGGGCATCCCTAGCTCTCGTTCTCTGTTGGTGCCGACGGCAATCTCTTCGCTCCATCCTCCTCTCGTTGGCCATGCCCTCGTCGACGCCAGCGACGGGCTACACTCAACCACTCGACGAGTTTTGTTGCGCCATCTCATTATGTCATGCGCTAGTGGGGAGAGGAGTGGAGAGGGAAGAAAAGAAGAGAGACTGAAATTGGGATCAACTATCAGAGTGGGAGAGTTGTATTGGCAGAAGCTGTTGGAGTAGAAAGGAAATATGGCTTCCAATTTCTCTTGACTGCAAGTAAATGATTTGGAGTGACAAAAATAATCATTTTATTGAAGATGCTCTATCGCGAAATCAAGAGAAGAGTGCTCTGAAACACACGGTTGTGACTCACACCCAGCCCATAGGTGTGCGACACGAGCCACCCCGGGCACACGCTTACGAGAATAGGGTGAGTCAGTGGTGGCTCCAGGATTTTTTTGTTGGGTGGCCCTTCTTGACATGCCAAACTTCTATAACTTAAGAAACTCAATATACATATATAAAATTAAGTCAAAATACGATACAAATATAGCGATAGTATCTCATAGCATCGTAAATTGTTTAAAATCAGCATTTAGCTTCGAATTTGCAAAAGTTACAACATAGATAAGTTAAATATTGCACATAGATAAAAGATTACAGTACTACTTCTTATATATTCTTCGAGTCTTCATAGACATGAAATTCTTTATAATATCTTCTTCGCTAATTTGAGAGAAGATATCCCGCTCAATAAATATGATCAAACAATCGTTCAATAATTTGTCACACATACTATTTCTCAGCTTGTTCTTCACAAGACTCAATGCGGAAAATACTCTTTCAACACTTACTGTTACAACAGGTAATATCAATACCAATTTGAGAAGCAAATAAACCAAATCATAAAGAACATGCTTGTTTGTTTCAACAAACTTAATAGAGAGTTCGGCAAGAGTTTCTAGACCTTTAAACCTTTCATCCTTTCCCATTATGTCCACGGAATGCCAATCCTTGGTTTAAAAGAAATCTTAGACATCTAAGTGAATAGGTCTACCTAGCCTTATAATGAATTTCATTCTCATTTGACACCTTCACAATGACATTTTCAATTGAACCACCTTTCACAAATAGACTGTATTTCTCTTAAACTTTATTGTGAGCACTTGCTACACTCCCACATGTTTGTCAAGCGCTTCGGCTTTATTCCAATTTCTTCAACCATCCTTAACAAATTACTACTTTTGCTACAAATAAGAAGCATATCATGCAAAACCCAGCATCTTTTGCAACACTATATTCAAGCCAATGGTATTTGTGAAACCAAACAAAATTAAAGTGACGCTTCTTACCATATATTTCCTTAATTGGGAAATTATGTGAATAAGGTTGATTTGGACCTTTCAGAATATATGCACGCCAAACAACATCTTGTTCATTGACATCATAACTTCCAATTGGGGGTCTTAATCTTAGATCAAATTAAAGGTGATTAACATCATACATTGGAGGTGCTTCTTGTTCTTGATTTGTTGATTTAACAACTTCAGTTACAGGTGGCCTTTGAACTAACTCTTCTTTAATTTGAGCTTTTTCTTCAACAGGATCTGAAGAGGATGCCCTCTTCTTTGCCTTTGCTTCATGTTTCCGAAAGAGTGATGCAATATCTCCATTCCTTTTCATATCTCACTGCAATTTGTACCACAAATTAAAGAGACAAAGAAACAAATTCGCACTACAATCTCACTAAAGACAGAAAGTTAATTTTGCCAATAATTGACGACCGATCATAAGCTACCTACCTACTTTATTCCTGCTCTCTCGTTCTCTCTGTTTATATATATGTACTGCAGTACGAGAGAGATGGAGGCTAAGGGGATCCAGTACTCGGGAGGCGGCCGAGTCGGGAGGGCCAAGTCGGGAGGCGGCGGCGACGGGCGGGAGTTGGGACGGCGACGTGTTGCTGGCGGCCAGCGCTGCCGACCTGCACCTTGCGCCGCTGACCCTGCCCAGCTGGGCGCCTAGGCACCGGACGGGGAGCCCCGGAGGCGGACGCCGGCGCCGATGCTCCCTTCCTCCTTGGCGGCGGCGTGGCGCGCGACCGGCGGCCGATCGGCAGGTGGCGACGAGTGGCGGCGGCGGGCGGCGCGGCGCCGATGCGCGATGCGGGAGGCGGGAGGCGGCGGCGCCGTTCTGGTATCTGCTTCTCTGCTGCCTCCCTTCCTTCCAAGACCTAATGGGCTATAGTATTGGGCTGTTGAATTAGTGGACCGGTTTTTTAGAGGGTAGGGTACTTTTAGGTCAAATTCTAGAATGGTCCAATGTCCACCCAGACCACCCTCTAGAACCGCCACTGGGATGAGAGCTGACGCGATGCCGCATTTCTGTCGGGCAGCCGAGGCAGGCGCTACGATGCCGATCAATCGTGATCTCGATAAAAATACCATGGACCGGTAGTCGTCATAGAAGCCATTTGCACGGAAGGCGTCTAGGACCGTGCGTTGTGGCAAGGTGTTGGTCGTCCATGGTTAGCGACCTGCAGACGAGTACGGGAGTGGTGAGGTCCAGCTTTAACGTACCATAGAGTCAAGGGCCGCTTGCGAGGCTCGATCGCGAGCGTTTGGTGGAAGATACCACCAAAGCAAGGGTCTGCCTCTGGCTGGCGTATAGTCTCAGGATGGTGAGGTAGAAAAGGATCGAGACGTACGCCAGCGCCTAACTACCACTACTGATAGCTACCGCAGCTCGCTCTTCTCCAATGATGCAGTGATCGTTGTTTCCATTTGCTGCAAGGGTTCACCCATCTCTGTCACAAGTCAAAGCTACTATTAGCTAGGACATTTTGCCTCAAAACATTAACGTAGCAACTTTTCCTGAGAAATTTTTGTGCGCGACAGCTACGCGAGAGGTGTAAAACCATTTATTGCTATGTTAATAAGTCGTCACTATGTTTTACATATCGTACATCTGAGATGTGGTTGTGGTATTATCTTTTGACCTATCATCTATCAGCGATTGCACTAATCTTTGAAACTTGTGTACGATTAAGGCTCCGTTCCAAGGTGAGTGAATGATAGAAAATTTTTCTCATTTTTCATAAGCACGCTTCTCAAACTGCTAAATGGTGTATTTTTTAAAAAAATTTCTATATAAATGTTACTTAGAAAATCAAATAAATCTATTTTTCAAGTTTGTAATAATTAAAACCCAATTAATCATATGCTAATGACTTACCTCGTTTCACGTGATCTTTTTCTTCTTTTTTTCCTCTCATCTTCAAACACTCCCTAAGAAAGGATTTTGGATTTGCATATCAGGTTCTCGCAGCAGGGGCATGAAATTCGTCTGCACGTTTATTGTACATGTTGAATATAGTCTTGGGGCGGCATCTAGAATTGCATGCATTTCGGCTCCCAGCTAGTCTATAATCTATATAACTATGTCAGTACACGATCGAGCTATGTCTTGAATCAACGATATCAGGAGCAGTATACCATAGTAAACTCAGGAGGGATTGCTCTTTTACCCTAAGATTGAGTTGTGTTTTGCTTATAGGAAAATTAGAAACTGTTGGGAAGGAGGCTCCACCCCTTCTCTCTATAGACTCTATAGACAGGATGTGGCAACCCACGAACAAGGGCTCCAGACAGGCTTCGGTGAGTCCTCCGGAGCCCACTGAGCGGTGCATGGGGTCGAAGCCCGAGGGCCGCTGGGAAAGACTCACAGCATTCATGTCGATAAGATGGAAGCATTCAAGACCACCACCTACCCGATTGACCCACTCCGGACGAGCTAGATGGGGGAGCGGCAGTCGAGGCCGTGGATCCTGAGAGCACGTCGTTGTGCTGTCAATCCCGGGATCCGCGGGATTCACCCGACCGGGGACTTAATGCGCTGTCTCCTCAGGCCTCCGGTGATTTTACCGTTTAGCCCTAGGAGTGGGGGCCACCTATCAGCCATCCTGGCGTTGGGGGTAACCTTGTAACTTGTCACGCCCTAAAAATCACTTTAATTAAAAATTATTTTTAGGTAAATCGAAATACAAGAATACGCTAGAAAATTTTTGTTCGAGAAACTTGTTTGAATAAAATTTTGAAATTTTTTAAAATTTAAAAAGCCCAAGTTTAACTTTTAAAATAAATATTTGGATGCTTTTATATTCCCGGGGTTTTGGTTGGAATATTTTAAGCTTTTAAGTATTTATAAGAATAAACTCTTTCTGTTTCGTGTTAGCATTTATTTCTGGTAAATTCCCCACGATTTTATAAGCTCTCTGAAATTTTCTCGGAATTTTCGGAACTCCAGAACTAATTTTAATGAGACAAAAATCATTTATTTAATTAGATAAATCTATAATAAAATCCCTGTCTTTTTCCCTGTTCGGGTCATTCCGGTTCAATCCTTTGAAGTCTCCCCGTTCATCGTGAACTCTGACTCCCTATTTTTCTAGGGTTTCATGTTGCTCCCAGAACCCTAAAACCTTCTCGATGTTCCGATTCTCAAAATATACTAATATTTCAAGCGATTAAATGTTTCCTAAACTATTCCCCCTCCCCCCGTTCTTGACTCCCAAAATATTCCCCATATTTTGGAAGTTCATTTATTCCGTTTCTCGAACTCATTGAAATATATTCCTCGAATATCCTAATTTCTCGGTCGACACAAAATACCCTCCATTTTTCCCCAAGTTACTGATTCCGTAAATATTCCCAATATTTCCTGATTTCAAAATATTCTTGCTAACTCCTTACAATATTCTAGAAATTTCCAAAATATTCTTATACTTGGAGGGTTCCAAAAATTCCATTGAATCTGCTCGATTCCAAAGAAATATTTCGATTTCTAAAAGTGTTTCGACATTTTCGATTTTCATATATACGCCAACGTTCGCGACCCTCCAAAATTCCGAACAATTCCCAATTTCCGATATTCCTAATACTTCTTGAAATTCTAAAATTTAAATTCTAAATTTGGAGAATTTTTGGAAAAATTCCCAAAAATCCCCACCTTTTCTCCTTCTTTTCTCTGTTCTTTTTTCTTCCAATTTTCCCTTTTCCCTTTTATTTTTTCTCTCCTCCTTTCTGGTTTCCTCCCTCCTGTTCATCTTCTTCTTCTCTGCTTCTCTCTCTCTCTGGCTTGCCCCTGCTCCTGCCCTTGCAACTCCCCACGGCCGCACCGAGCTCGCCTGCCCTGCGCCGCCCCAACCCCGGCCCGCTCCGCCATGCCCCCACGTCGGCGCCGTTCCCGCACTCTAGCACCCCCGTGTCCGCGTCCAATCGTGCAGACCGAGTCACCGCTGCTTCCCCCACTTCCTCCCCTTTTCCCCCATCATCCTGCGAAGTCCGGCGTGAAATCGTGCTCCACCACCCCGCGATGCCGCCATGGCCGGCACCCCTGCTTTCCCCAAATTCGCCTCGCCCGGCCACGTCTTCGCCTCGCCGAGCTCATAAATGGAACCCCCTTGCCTCTCTCTCCATTTTCCCATACCTAACCGAGCTCGCCGTGCCCCTAGCTCGCCCTCCCCACGAGCGCCGAGCGCCACTGCCGGCCGCGCCTCTAGCCGCTCACCACCGGTGTCGCATCCCCATTGGGCCGCGCCGCCGACGGCAGCAGATTCACCACCACGGGGAGCCTCTCGGCCGCCCCCTCTCCAGCCCCAATCATCGCCCGGAGCCACCGCCACCTGGCTTTGCCCGCCGTCGCCTGCGCCTCCTTGCCACCCCGCCGTTTCCTGCCTCTGCTATCACGCCACCGCCCGGCTTAGCACCCTGCGCCGCTGTCTCCTCCTGCTGCCCAGTGCGCCGCCCCTCGGCTGCTCCCGTCGCGCCACCACCCGGCTCTGCCCCGAGCCGCCGTTGCCAGGCAGTCATCGCCGTTGTCGTCGTTTTTGCTGGCGTCCGCTGGTGAGCTCCAGCACGAGCCCCTGCTGCTGTTCCACCCCCCCCCCCCCCCCCCCGGGCGTCGCCCTCACCGTCTGGTGCCGTCGTCGGCATCGTCTCCGCGAGTCGTGCCTGCAGCCGGTGAGTGTCTCAGCCCGTGTCGCTCTCGGTCAACTCCCTACTCTGCTCTATGTCGTCGTCAGCATTGTCGCCTTCATCTACACCCTGAGCCCGTCTGTCTCTCCACTTCGCCGGTGCGCCACCGTCGTCTATCGTAGTCCACCACATCGCGGTCAATCGCCGTCGTTGCCACCCCGCTGATCGGTCGTCGCCATCGCCTAGTCAATTTTCCCCATGTTGCCGCTTGTGGCCAACGGTCCCCGATGCCATGCTGCTGTCGAACGTCATCCCGACGCCATCGTCCTCTGCCACTTAGTGTCGTCGTCTGCCGAACGCCGTGGCCGAGCCTCTCTGCGTGCTGCCACGACAGGAGTTCGGACACGTGTCACCATCGTGCGGGCCACCTCTTGTGTCTCCTTCCTCCGCGACCGATGTGTGGATCCTCTCTATAGCAAGAGGGTCCATAAACTATGATCTAATCCGATCCCGTCCGTAGAATTCTCAAAAACTCAATCGTAGCCATCCAAGACACATAAAATCTCGGTCCGATCCTGACCGAAAGATTTCTCCGAGATTCACCCTAACCGTTAGATCGTCCCGATCCAATCTGTCTGAGTTACTAGATCCACATAAAATGCCGAACCAATCTCGGTCGTTTAAATCCATCTAGATCGAATCCCAGCCGTTGACTCTTTTTAATCCGCCAGTGCCCTATTAGCCCTAGCCCAATCCACCACTCCAGCTATTCCTCAAAACTATGAGCCATGATAGTGCTACTCTTTCTCCAGTGTCAAAAATAATTCTTTTAATTTAATTCCGAGAGAATATTCTTTTACAATTCTTTTCGGATTTATTCTGAATTCGATATTCTAGAAGCCATATCTTTTCCGTCCGAACTCCGATTCGACCCATTCTTCTTCCAAAATTCATCTAAAATCATGCTTTACTTGTTTATGTAATTTTTATTTACTATTTATTTGGATTTTCTTAGGATTTTTATCATTTTGCGTGTAGTCGCGTATAATCACCGATTCGAAGGATCGTGGAATTACGGAAGAGTTCGGAAGGGCAATCGAAGACGTTTTGTCACAAGGCAAGTCACACACTTATCCTTGAGCATGTTGAACCTACTTTGTGAAACATTTTATGATTTATAAATAAATTGCATGTTTTGCCAATTACATGGAATATGGGACAACCTATCTGCTTGCTTGAGACCCTGTTTATTTGTTATCCATTCGTTGATAACTTTGGGTGATAGTCTGACTAGATTATGTCTCGTTGGATGACTTGGCTAGAGATAGGACCTGCTTAGCCATGCTTAGTACCACTAGAGCACTGATGGGATAATCGCATTATTTCTATATTGGTAACCTATTGAGCTACGTGCTCGAGATGTTTGACCATGGTAATTGGTCGTAACTAATCAACTAAAATTTGACCTAAAGGTGGGCTGTGGGTGCATGGTTTTGTTGGTCGTACCCATGGTAGTTAAGGACCGGTTCACGGGACCCCCTTGGGCAAATACTCGTACTTTCCACAAGACGGTGTGGGCAACGGCTGGGCTTGTAGCGTCTCTTCTCCCTCTCCTAGGCACCGATGGTGAGGATGGGTGTGATGGAGTTGGGTCGACCTAGGGTAGGGTTGATCGGCTTTCAGATCCATTGTGGCGCAAGGGGGGTAGCCTGGCCGATATGGGGTGTCCTGTTGGCAGGTGCAACCTCAGCGTGGTGTGGATGGTTAGGGAGAGGTTGCGTGAATGGTCCCATCACGACCCCTTCACCGTGGGTTACAGGCACGTGGAACATGTGCGGGGCTATGTCTTGTGGGTAAAGATGAACATCTCTGGCTAGAGTAAATCTATTCGAATAGCCGTGCCCGCGGTTATGGGCGATTGGTCAAGACTCACCGTGATTAGGCTCACCCTTGCTTAATTAACTTGACTTAATGGAACTGGTACAGTTCAGGTGGATGGTTTGGGCCTGATCAACGTGGTGTAGCGTTGTTTAGTGATGGATTAATACTGATTAAAATAACAACTGTTTTACCTGTTTTATAACTACCACTATTTACAACTGCCTTTACGCAAATGAGCCACCAACCTCCCTTGGAAATCCGGTGCACAAATGCATCATTGGTGTGGCTTGCTGAGTACGGTGGGTGGTACTCAGTCTTGCTATGTCCCCCTTTTCAGAAGAGAAGACCTTGGCTTATACCCCAGTTGAGCTTGCCTGTGGTGTGGAGCTAAAGTCATGCTAGTTTCGCCTTTCCGCTGCTGTTTTCTTCCGTGTGAGGACTAAGTACCTCTTCTGTAAGTATTTATGCTTTATTTACGTTTGGATCTGTTTATTGATTTGTCATTTTGTGTACCCTGGCTTGATTCCTGGACAGGGATTTTAATACACAAAATAGTCTAGAAATTGGCTAAATTTCTGGGCGTGACATAACTTCCTGTGCGTGCCATGAGGCTATAAAAGCATGTAACGGTTCCCCAAGAAGGGGCAAGCTTAACAGAATACACACTTCTCAACATTTAGTATTTCTCCCCTGTTGGATTTGGTTCCAACATTGGTGCCGTCCGTGGGGATCGACATAGTCCTCAAGGAAAGTCTCTCAAGCCAACCCCTGCAGTGCTCCACATAAAGGGAATGGCCCCAAAAAGAAGGGCTACCACCGTCGGGGGTGCGATACACCACTCTCAGAGGGCCACGTGCCACCCATCCTGACTAGGAGAGCCTGCCTCTCCTCGAGCCGCGGCAGCCGCCGCTCCCCCGCGCGCTGACGATAGCGCCATGGGCGGTGGCGCCGGCGCCATGGCGCAGGAGAGCGACCTCCCCCGCGAGCAAGACGGGGCACCTATTCCGCCACCCGTAGACGACCTCGCTACGGCCCTCCGGGCCCAACTGGAGGAATTCCACGAGGTGGTGACCTCAATCAGGGGCGAGGGGACGTCATCAGCGACCGCCGTTCAAGCCTAGATTGACAAACTCCGAACCGCCATCACAGCGGTTCAAGGCGTGTCCACAAGCGCCGCCGACGCGAGGGCCCTGGCCATGGAGTTGGTGATGCGTGTAACACAAGCGGACCCACACGAGCCGGCAAGCAAGCGGCACGCCCGCCCCAGCCCATGTACGACTCGGAGTCCCCGCTGGCCACTGAGCTCTAGCTGGTGTCGTACCCGCAGGGCTTCCGCCCTCCGAAGCTCACCAAATACCACGGTAAGGCGGACCTGGAGGAATTCGCCAAGAGCTACACTTCGGCCATCGAGGCCAGCGGCGGTGGCACAGCCACCATGGCCAAGTGCTTCCCGTTGGCCCTCGACGATGTCACCCAGCGCTGGTTTTGGGCACTACCGCCCGGCTCCGTCCACAGCTGGGCCTAACTCCGAGACGCCTTCTGCAACAACTTCCAGGGCATCTTCGTCGAGCCCATGACGTCCGGCAGCCTGTTTGCCGTCAAGCAGCGACCGAACGAGACGCTCCGAGACTATTTTCGGTGTTTCACCGCCACCAAGTCCTAGATAAGGGGCCTATTCAACACCACCATCATCGATGCCGCGAAGCAAGGCTTGATGGAGGGAGGCGAGCTCTTTAGTTGGTTGCACCGGAAGCCGGTGACGATGATGGAAAAGCTCATGAACAAGTTTGAAGAATATGCGATCTCCGAAGAAGAAACAATCAGGCGTTGGGTTGCAAAGGGCTTGCCACCGTTGCCGACCAGGCAAGCACCTCCTGACGTGCCCGCTCCACCCACCCTGGCCGCGGTGTTGGACGCAGTCAAGGAGCAGGCCGCAGCAGCTACGCAAACAGACGCCTTGCATCAAGCGGAGGGGCCCTCCAAGGAGATCGCAGAGGTCGAGAAGCAACGCGGCCACGGCGGCCGCAGGAACCGGCTAAACGCCGGGAGGCGATAGGTGAATGCCATAGACACCGAGCCCGCTAGCGGGCAAGGCCGAGGCCGAGGCTGCAGAGGCGGCAACCAAGCTAGCGGCCACACTCGAGGAGAGGCACGTGGCCTCGGCAAAGGCCCGTATTGGTGTGCCCTGCACGGACAAAACAACACACACGTCTCCGACAACTGCCGCACCATCGCGGCAAAAAGAGAAGACCACCAAGCTCGCGGCCAGAGAGCCGGCAGTGAAGGCCGGCCAGTAGAACACAATGCATACTACCAGGTGTTCGACCAGTGGCATCACCAGGGCTACCCCTGGGCAATTGAGCACATTCCACGGGGCCACGCTTACAAGCCGCAAGCATACTACGCTGCTCCGTAGGCCCCGTCCCACCCACCGCACCATGCTCCACCCCCCCACTCAAGCATACCACACGCTCCCACCCCCGCCATCCCTCCCCGGCTACACCCAGCCACACGCGGCCCCCGTCCAACACATAAAAGAAGAAGAACCGGTGCAGGTCATCCTCTCCATCACCGGGGGTAGCTCAGCGGCCCACGACTCCAAGCGCCAATGTCGCGACTACGCCTAGGGCATCCACCACGTTGCTACAACCGGCCGCCCGCCGGCCCCAGCTTGGGCCGGAGTACCCATCACGTTTACGCTGGACGACGGGCGTGATCGCCTGTTCCCCCATAATGACGCCATGGTGATCACAGCGCGCATGGTGGAAGCTGACGTGCACCGCATACTGGTCGACGGAGGTAGCTCCGCGGACATCCTCTTCATGTCCGCCTTCGACCAAATGCGAATTCCTCGCAGCAGGCTGACGAGGGCCAAGCGGCCCCAGAAAGGCTTCAACAGAGACCTGGTAGAGGCCCTACGCCAGATCAATCTCCCGGTCTGCTTCGACCGGGGCGTCGAAGCTCACACGGAGGCAATCACCTTCGACGTGGCCGATCTCCCCTACGCTTACAATGTGATAATGGGCAGGGGGACCCTCGACAAGTTCAAGGTTGCCATCCACCAAAACTACCTATGCATGAAGATACCTGGCCCCTCCGGGGTCATTACGGTCTGCGGGGACCAGGACACGACGCGGAGGATTTACTGTGGCCACTCTCCACGTTCCAATGCCAAAATGGTCCACAACGTGGGTGACCGCGAGGCCACCCAAACGAAGGATTCAGGGGGAGCACGCCCCACCCGGGCGGAGGCAAAGGGCGGCACGCACGCCGTGGCCACAAACCCGGCACACCTGGAGCACGTATTCCAAATTGGCGATGGCCTCTCCCCAGAGGCGAAGGCCGCCATAATCAAAGTCCTCTAGGACAACATGGACGTGCTCGTATGGTCCCTAGTAGACTTGCCCGGGGTGGACCACTCCATCATCGAGCACAAGCTCCACGTCCACCCAAAGGCCAAGCCGGTGCGCCAGAGGCTCCACCGAATATCCTCTGAACGGGCATAGGCGGCTCACGAGGAGGTGCGCAAATTGCTTGAGACCGGAGTCATTCGGGAGGTACAGCACTCTGAATGGCTCTGCAATCCTGTGTCGGTGAAGAAGTTGAACGGCAAGTGGTAGATGTGCATTGATTTCACCACACTTAACAAGGCATGCCCCTGTGACCCGTTCCCCCTGCCATGCATCAATCAGCTCATCGACTCCACGGCAGGCTGCGAGTTGTTAAGCTTCCTCGATGCATACTCTGGCTACCACCAAGTATGGATGGCCCCCGAGGACGAGGACAAGATGAGCTTCGTCACACCGAGCGGAGTATAGTGGTACGTCCGCATGCCCTTTGGCCTTTGGAACGCTGGAGCCACCTTCTCCCGACTCATCCACCAAGCACTCCGAGCGCAACTCGGCCGCAACATCGAAGCCTATGTTGACGACATTGTCGTCAAGAGCCGGCTCGCGGCCTATCACACGGCCGACCTACAAGAAATCTTCGCTAGCCTCCGGGCTGCCGGAATCAAACTCAACCCAAAGAAATGCACCTTCAGGGCAACAACCGGGAAGCTATTGGGCTACCTTGTCACCAGGCGGGGCATCGAGGCCAATCCAGAAAAGAGAAAGGCGATAACAAGCATGACTACCCCCCGCAACGTGAAGGAGGTCCAGCAGCTTGCAGGCCGCCTAGCGGCCCTTAGCCGTTTCCTAGCCAAGTCTTTCGAGAACTGCCTCCCGTTCTTCGCAGTACTCCGTGGAGCATCCCTGTTCAAATGGACGGACAAGTGCCAGCAGGCATTCAATGGACTCAAGGCCTACCTCGCTAGGCTCACCACCCTGGCGACACCGTCGCCGGGCCAGGAGCTACTGCTGTATCTGTCGGCCACACCGGCCGCCATCTCCACCGTTCTTGTAGTGGAAAGAGGCAAGGAACACCGCCCGATCTAACGCTCGGTTTACTACGTATCCGAAGCGCTCGGCAGCCCCAAGACACGCTACATCGAGCTTGAGAAAATGGCTTATGCCCTGGTGATGGCCTCCCGCAAGCTCTGCCACTACTTCCTGGCGCATGCCATAACAGTGCTCATGGCATACCCCTACGGGTTATGTTCCACAACAGGTAAGCTACGGGCCGCATCGGCAAATGCGCAACCAAGGTGGCCCTATTCGCTTTGTGTTTCGTTCCACGGACGGCGATCAAATCACAGGTGCTGGCAGACCTCATCGCGGAATGGATGAAGCCTCCCTAGGAGCCGCCAGCTATGCCCGTAGAGGAGGTGTGGACCGCATATACAGGTGGCTCTTGCAACGCGACAAGGGCTGGCGCGGCTGTATTGATCAACTGTAACGCCCCGCTTTCAACGAGACGTTAAACAATATTTTGCTAAAAACTACACATGAAAATTTCGATTCTTGTGTACTGTGTTGTATGTCGTGCTTGGATCTCAGTTTATATTCCTATCCTTGATCTCGTAATCCCGACCTCTCAAAAACTTCCGTCCCAATATGATCCTCGAACCCGAATCGTCGTATTCGTGATCGCTTATAAAACCCTACGACAAGTTCCACGATCTTCTCCTTTAGAAACTCCTGCTTCGATATTCGTTCCAAAGTTCTGAGTTGGAACCCTAAGATATCCCTTTGGTTTCCCCTCCTAAAATTTCCTTGACTCCACTCCCTCCCTTGAATCCCCAAATAAAACCACGAGTGAAATACTATAGCTTGGGCATCGAACCACTATCCAAATCCCTTGCACCCTTGTATATATATATATATATATATATATATATATATATATATATATATATATATATATCGATGTTTTACACTGGCAATATGAATATAGGGCTACTCGTCGGATCGAAACTCGGTGGACTGCAAAGGAACACAAGGAGTTTATACTGGTTCAGGCCCTTGATGCAAGGTAACATCCTATGTCCAGTTGTGGTGTATTTCCTTTGAGGATGTATGGTGGTCATTCTGATGAACCCCCAATGATTCTTCTGAACCTGCCCTCATAGGGCGCCCTGCCTCCCCTTATATACTGGGGGATAGGGTTACAAAGTAGGAGTCCCAGTCGGACTATGACCAAGGGATCTCCTCCTAGAGATATAACATGCCCGACTAGGACTGTATCTTCCTTATCGTACAAGGCTAAGTCTGCCGAGGGTTATCATATCTCTAATTGCAAGGCTAGGCCCATCCTCTTTCCGAGTGGCCCATATGCTTGTCGTGATGTACCCGAGGCCCATGGCCTCCACGGCAGCCCCTAAGACCTTCATAGTTGAGTCACAGCTAATGCCGAGTACTCATCCTCCATGGTGAAAAATTCTTGAGTGCATTGCTCCTAAGTACTCTTTGTCCGAGTGCTTCTTCTCCCGAGTCCTGCTTCATGTCAACTGGCAACGAGGCTATGAAGGGCTTCATGTAGAAATATGAATAGTATGCGCCGAATAGGGGCACCTATTAGGTGTAGCCCCTGACTTTGTGCTTAATTGTGAAATCATTAAACATAAAGTCAAAAATCTTTAACCATGTAGTCTTTCCCGAGTAGTTCACTACTGGTATATGAGACTCTTCGGTATCATGTCAACCGAAATATTTTTAAGTCTTTTCCGAGTAGTATATCACTCGGAAGTTAGACTCTTCAACATCATATCAGCTGGAAGTATTTTATAGTCTTTCCCGAGTAGTGTGTCACTCGGAAATTAGACTCTTCAACGTCATGTTAGCCAGAATAATTTTTGCTCATGGCAAATAATGGCTAAGCATGTAAGCCAAGTACCACTTTATGGATTTTAACCCAATATGTGGTCAGGTGTACTTGAGAGATACCTGCATCCCCAATTTTAATGGAGACCAGCTTGTGATCCTTATAAGGATATATCCTCAATACCTGGTAAATAATGCAGATATCCGAATGTATACATCCGGCTATAGGCTTAGCATGAAGCATATCTGATTATTTAATCGGTTTCTGTGAGTAGCACCAGCACTGTGATTTTAACACAGCCAGCAAGCGGCCTAGATAGAGTGTGCTACTATAGAAACTCATATCTTGTGGCCCTGTACCGATTTCGCAGGCCCAAGCCCACTTATCCGCACAAGCTGTATAAAGACAGGGAGAGAGAGAAAAGGTTCCCTCATCTTCTCCAATTTGCCAAACGTTTTGCCTTCCAACTTCCGCACCGAAATTTCGCACCTCGCCTCGCTAGGGTTTGCCATTGCTAGCTCTTCCTGCTCGAAACTCAGGTGATCCCACTCCTCTGTGTCCATTCCAAGCCAACAGTAGCATTTGACCCAAATCTCCTCACCCCAAGCCATGCCGAGAGCTTCAGCAATCCCGGAGGTTTCTGATGAGACATGGCCAACTTTGGATTGCGGCTCGACTAAGTTGAAGTACTTGGAGAAGTTGCTAAGATTGCAGAGCCGTGAAGTCATCCATTGGCGTCCGACTGAAGGGGAAACGATTTCGGCGCCCTGATCTGGTGAGACTGTAGTCTTCGCCTCTTTCTTCGACCGGGGTCTAGCTCTTCCTTCCTCGGAGTTTCTTCGCCAACTTCTTTCTTTCTATGGGCTAGAACTAGTAAATCTGAACCCTAACTCCATCTTGCAAATCTCCATATTTGCCACTCTATGTGAATGCTTTCTGGGTGTGGAACCCTATTTCAATCTGTTTAGATATCTATTCCACATCAAACCCCAACCTTCCAAGAACAAGGTCCAAGTGATAGAGGGAGCCGGCCTCCAGCTAAGGAACGAGATGAAGAGAATATATCTTCATGTCCATCTGAGAACCTCCCTCAAGGGTTGGCATAGAGAGTGGTTCTATTGTTCTGATCTTAAGCCCTCGCTGCCTCTCTTCACCGGCTTTTCTCCGGTGGTCTTGCCCAGCTGGTTGTCGGTGCCAAACTTCGAGGAGATGGACCAAGTGTATCTATTGATTGATAGGATTGACAAGCTGAAGAGCTCTGGACTGACTGGTCCCTAGGTGGCCAGATGTTTTTTGAATCTCCGCATCAGGCCGTTGAAGCTGAGAAACCACTTCGGCTGGGATTATAAGGGCAAAAATGATCCCAGCTGAGAATACCTAGATCTGACTGATAAGCATAAGGTGACCGACATCATGGCTAGCTATTTCGCCAGCAGGGTGATCGAGATTGAAGATGCAGAGCGTGCCACTGTGGCTTATAGCCAAAAAAGGCCTCGTCCAGAGGTAACGCCTACTAATGCCTATTGTTGAACTGTTGTCCATCTGTAATGAATGATTGTAGATGCATATCTTGAATTGCTCTGCAATGTGTAATGTATGTTATCAAATCTCTTGCAGGAATGTGAGGAGTTTGATGAAGACTCCCAAACTTTATCGGCTGCCAAGTCAAAGAAGAGGTCACTGAGTCCCTCTGCTGCCCAGCCCAGCTCCAAGAGAGCTAGGAAGAAACCTGTAGAAGATCCAGGCAAGAAGAAATATAGCAAGCCAAGTGCCGTAGCCGGGAGCTTGAAGATAAAAGACACCACAATCGTAGCTCCCAGGCCACCAAGTCCCAGGCCATTGTCCAGCCCAAGACCAACAACAGCAGCACCGGGCTCAGCAACATCGAGCCCAAGGTTGGCGCCACCGAGTTCAAGGTCAGCAACATCGAGCCAAAGAGCAGCGCCTCCGAGTGTTTCGATGCCCCAGTCGGCCGTCACAAAGGCCGGACTGACTAAGAGAAAAGTGCCACCACCGACTGCCGCACCAACTAGCCCAGCAGCTAGTGGCTCTCCACTACCAACATCTAGAGCCCCCTCGTGGAGGTTCAGGACCTCCAAGAGGTAAGCAATCTTGAATCTTCTGAAAGTCTTGATCAGTGTTGTAGTGTCTTGATACTTGGTTCGTTGTGCAGGAGATGAGTCAACATAGATCTCAAGGAGACCACACCGACTGCTCCTGCTACTGAGCCAGCCCCAGCCGAGCCAACATTAGCAAGTTCTTCTGCTGAGCCAATGACTGCTCAAGTTGCAGAAACTGAGGCCGTCTTGATAACAAGACCGCTGGTACCGGCTGACCAAGGAGCGAATACTAAAGCCGTGGCTCTAGCCCCTGAGCGAGTCCCTGAAGCCCCAGCAGCTGCTGAGTCAGAGGCTAGGACCTTGTCACCATCAATGTCATCATCGTCTTCAAATGAAGTGGTTCTCCCCAGGCTTGAAACTCCTCCCCACAGGTTCCCGAGAATGTTCCACTAGGTATCCCCCGAGGGAACTGCGGAAAGCTATGAGCATAATGAAGAGGCAGTGGAGAGGGAGCGTGAAGTTCTTCTTCGTGCCGTAATCGCCGCGTCCCGGGGAGTCCAAATATGACTCTCACCATATTGAGTTCCTGACAGTCTTCTTTGTATTGATACTCTACCTCTTTGACTCTGTTTTGCACTGTTTTTGCTCTGAGCAGAAGATAGTCGACCATTCTGAAAAAATGAACAAGGTCTTGACCCAGCTCGCCCCCCATCTCTAATGATTGGGCTAGCTCCAAGCCGAGAAGGCTGACCTGGAACGGACTGGTCAGGAGAGGGAGACTTGGCTGAGGGGAGCAGTTGACCAGCTCAGGGATGAGAATTGGGCTTTAGCCGAGAAGATCAGAAGTAAGTCTCCTATATTTGTCTTCCTGACTTGATCCCAAGTATATTTCTCTAGCTTTGTTGTTTCCCGACTGCCCAGTTGAGTCCTGACTGTAATCTCGAGTTCCTGACAATTCTGATATACAGCTCTCAAAGCCGAGTTGAAGACCCAGACAGAGGAGAAAAGGCAAAGGGAATCCAAGCTAAAAAAGGTCGAAAAAGATAAAACCGAACTGGCGAAGGCCAAAGCCAAAGTGGAGGCCAACTATGAAAGTAAGCCTTCCCTCTGACAATAACCTTAACCAATCCTTTTGTTACTCCAACTGCAATTGTGGCTAACAAGTATACTTGCCAATGAATATGAGCAGCTACGACAGCCAACGCCCAAACCCAGTTCCAAGCCTTTGCAGAGGAGATTAAGGTCATCAAGGAGTTATGGGAAATTCTTGTAGAATCCGTGAAAGGGCTCCTTGACACAATGGATCTTCACCACGTCGGAACCAGCTCCAATACAGTCTCCCAAGTGTAGACGCGCCTTAACGAAGCCCCGAGTATCTTGAAAAAGTACTTGGATGAGCGCGTTGCTATTGGTGTGGCCCAGACCCTTGCCATGACCAAGTCCATCTACCCTAGGGTAGATCTTGAGGCCATTGGTGAGGGGTTTGCCAAAGAGACAACACCTGAGGAAGCACTGGAGTTGATCACCGAGGCGAGGCCAACTGCAGAGGCGATCGCAAAGGACCTGGGAATGTAAAAACAAACTGTCATGCAGTCGGTGTATGTGAAGCTTTTGTAAAGTCATGTAAATATATGTACAATGCCGCCGAGTACTTGATTTTCCTTAGTTATCATTTAGCTTTACCCAACTATATAGTGTGCGCTGAGTAGATCAATAGGAACTTTAATAAAATCGTTCACCTCAAAAAGCTATACTCGGGCAAACATGATATAATTGTTGTAAAACTTCATAACTTAGAAAAAACAAGCTCGTATATTGTTGACAAAGCACTTATAATACATGCAGCCCCCGACTCACTACTCGGTTGGAACAAGTGACGTAGTGAGTTAGAGAAAAACTTTACAAATGTATGTGAGAAAGTACAAAACTCAGGTATAGAAAGGACGTAGCTGTTCTATATTCCATGAGTTGCTGACTAGGGCACCGTCTTCAGTCTTCAGTTGGTAGGCGCCTGGCCGAGTCACCTCAGCGATAATGAACGGCCCTTCCCACAAGGGGGATAGTTTATGCCTGTCTTTGGTGGTTTGTATTTTTCTCAAGACGAGATCCCCGACCAAAAAGGTGCGGCCACGGACATTTCGACTGTGATAACGACGCAGGCCTTGAAGATACCTTGCCGACTGGATAATTGTGATGTCCCTAGCTTCCTCCAACTGATCAAGTTGAACCAGCCAATTTTCATTGGATTTGTCTTCTAAGTAGGCTCGAACTCGCGGAGAGCCGAACGCTAACTCGGTTGGTAACACAGCCTCGGCACCGTAGACCAGAAAGAAAGGGGATTGCCCTGTTGCCCGACTAACCGTGGTTTTCGATGTTTTACACTGGCAATATGAATATAGGGCTACTCGTCGGATCAAAACTCGGTGGCCTTCAAAGGAACACAAGGAGTTCATACTGGTTCAGGCCCTCGATATGAGATAATACCCTATGTCCAGTTGTGGTGTATTTCCTTTGAGGATGTATGGTGATGATTCTGATGAACCTCTGCCAACTTGCCCTCATGGGGCACCCTGCCTCCCCTTATATATTGGGGGATAGGGTTACAAAGTAGGAGTCCCAGTCGGACTACCACCAAGGGATCTCCTTCTAGAGATATAACGTGCCCGACTAGGACTATATCTTCCTTATCGTAGAAGGCTAAGTCTACCAAGGATTATCATATCTCTAATTATAAGGCTAGGCCCATCCTCTTTCCGAGTGACCCATATGCTTGTCGTGAGGTACCCGGGGCCCATGGCCTCCACAGCAGCCCCTAAGACCTTCATAGTTGAGTCACAGCTAATGCTGAGTGCTCATCCTCCACGGTGAAAAATTCCCAAGTGCGTTGCTCCCGAGTACTCTTTGTCTGAGTGCTTCTTCTCCCGAGTCCTGCTTCATGTCAACTGGTAACAAGGCTATGAAGGGCTTCATGTAGAAATATGAATAGTGTGCACCGAATAGGCGTACCTATTAGGTGTAGCCCCTGACTTTGTACTTAATTGTGAAACAATTAAACATAAAGTCAAAGATCTTTAACCTTGTAGTCTTTCCCGAATAGTGCACTACTGGTATATGAGACTCTTCAGTATCATGTCAACCAGAATATTTTTAAGTCTTTTCCAAGTAATATATCACTCGGAAGTGAGACTCTTCAGCATCATGTCAGCCGGAATGATTTTTTATAGTCTTTCCCGAGTAGTATATCACTCAAAAGTTAGACTCTTCAGCTTCATGTCAGGCAGAAGAATTTTTGCCCATGGCAATTGTTGACCAAGCATGTAAGCCAAATACCACTTTTCGGATTTTAATCCAATACGTGGTTAGGTGTACTTGAGAGATACCTGTATCCCCAATTTTAATGGAGACCAGCTGGTGATCCTTATAAGGATATATCCTCAATACCTGGTAAATAATCAAGGTACTCGAGTGTATACACCTGGCTGTCGGCTTAGCATGAAGCATACCTGATTATTTAATCAGTTTCTATGGCTAGCACCAGCACTGTGATTTTAACACAGCCAGTGAGCGGCCCAATAGAGCGTGCTATTGTAGAAACTCATATCTTGTGACCCAGTACCGAATTTGCAGGCCCAAGCCCATTTATCAGCACGGGCTCTATAATGTTGGGGAGAGAGAGAAAAGATTCCCTCATCTTCTCCAATCCACCAAACGCTTCGTCTTCCAACTTCCACGCCGAAATTTGCACCTCGACTCGCTAGGGTTCGCCATTGCCAGCTCTTCCCTCCCGAGACTCAGGCGATCCCGCTCCTCTGTGTCTATTCCAAGCCCCCAATAGCATTTCCCCCAAATCTCCTCGCCCCAAGCCATGCCAAGGGCTTTAGAAATCCCGGAGATGTCTGATGAGACTTGGCCGACTTCGGATTACGGGTCGACTAAGTTGAATTACTTGAAGAAACTGCTGAGATTGCAAGGCCGCGAAGTCATCCATTGGCATCCGGCTGAGGGGGAGACAATTCCAACACCCCAATTTGGTGAGACTGTTGTCTTCGCCTCCTTCTTAGACCGGGGTCTTTCTCTTCCCTCTTCGGATTTTTTGCACCAACTTCTCTCTTTCTATGGGCTTGATTTGGTGAATCTGAATCCCAACTCCGTCTTACAAATCTCAATCTTTGCAACTCTGTGTGAATGCTTTCTGGGTGTGGAGCCCCATTTCAATCTGTTTAGATATTTGTTCCACATCAAACCCCAGCCCTCCAAGAACAAGATCCAGGTGATAGGGGCAGTGGCGGTTCTAGAGGGTGGTCCGGGTGGACCTTGGACCACCCTAGAATTTGACATAGAAGTACTCCACCCTCTAAAAAACCGGTCCACTAACTCAACAGCCCAATACTATAGCCCATTAGGTCTTGGAAGGAAGGAAAGCAGCAAAGAAGCAGATACCAGAACGGCGCCGCCGCCTCCCGACTCCCGTAGCCACGCCGCCCATGCCCGCCGCATCGGTCGCGTGCCGCCCGTGCCCGCGGTCGCGCGCCGCTACCTCCCGACTCCCGCATCGCGCATCGGCGCCGTAGCACCCGCCACCGCCACTCGTCGCCGCCTACCGGTAGGCCACCGATCGCGCGCCGCGCCGCCGCCAAGGAGGAAGGGAGCATCAGCGTTGGCGTCCGCCTCCGGGGCTCCCCGTCCGGCGCCCAGGCGCCTAGCTAGGCAGGGTCAGCGGCGCATAGGCGCAAGGCGCAGGCCAGCAACGCCAGTTGCCGACGACGCGTCGCCATCCTGACTCCCACCCGTCGCCGCCGCCTCTTGACTTGGCCCTCCCAACTTAGCTGCCTCCCGAGTACTGGATCCCCTCAGCCTCCATCTTTCTCGTACTGCAGTACATATATATAAACAGAGAGAATGAGAGAGCAGGAATAAAGTAGGTAGGTAGCTTTTGATCAGTCATCAATTATTGGCAAAATTAACTTTCTGTCTTTAGTGAGATTGTAGTGCGAATTTGTTTCTTTGTCTCTTTAATTTGTGGTGCAAATTGCAGTGAGATATGAAAAGGAATGGAGATATTGCATCACTCTTTCGGAAACATGAAGCAAAGGCAAAGAAGAGGGCATCCTCTTCAGATCCTGTTGAAGAAGAAGCTCAAATTGAAGAAGAGTTAGTTCAAAGGCCACCAGTAACTGAAGTTGTTGAATCAACAAATCAAGAACAAGAAGCACCTCCAATGTATGATGTTAATCACCTTCAATTTGATCCAGGATTAAGGCCCCCAATTGGAAGTTATGATGTTAATGAACAAGATGTTGTTCGGCGTGCATATATTCTGAAAGGTCCAAACCAACCTTATTCACATGATTTCCTAATCAAGGAAATATATGGTAAGAAGCGTCACTTCAATTTTGTTTGGTTTCACAAGTACCATTGGCTTGAATATAGTGTTGCAAAGGATGCTGGGTTTTGCATGATATGCTTCTTATTTGGTAGCGGAAGTAGTAATTTTGTTAAGGATGGTTGGAGAAATTGGAACAAAGCCGAAGCGCTTGACAAACATGTGGGAGTGTAGCAAGTGCTCACAACAAAGCTCAAGAGAAATACAGCCTATTTTTGAAAGGTGGTTCAATTGAAAATGTCATTGTGAAGGTGTCAAATGAGAATGAAATTCGTTATAAGGCTAGGTTGACCTATTCACTTAGATGTCTAAGATTTCTTTTAAACCAAGGATTGACATTCCGTGGACATAATGAGAAAGGATGAAAGGTTTAAAGGTCTAGAAACTCTTGCCGAGCTCTCTATTAAGCTTGTTGAAACAAACAAGCATGTTCTTTATGATTTAGTTTATTTGCTTCTTAAATTGGTATTGATATTACCTGTTGCAACAGCAAGTGTTGAGAGAGTATTTTCCGCATTGAGTCTTGTGAAGAGCAAGCTGAGAAATAGTATGTGTGACAAATTATTGAATGATTGTTTGATCATATTTATTGAGCGGGATATCTTCTCTCAAATTAGCGAAGACATTATAAAGAATTTCATGGCTATGAAGACTCGAAGAATAGATAAGAAGTAGTACTGTAATCTTTTATCTATGTACAATATTTAACTTATCTATGTTGTAACTTTTGCAAATTCGAACCTAAATACTGATTTTAAACAATTTGCGATGCTATGAGATACTATCGCTATATTTGTATCGTATTTTGACTTAATTTTATATATGTATATTGAGTTTCTTAAGTTATAGAAGTTTGGCATGTCAAGAAGGACCACCCAACAAAAAATTCCTGGAGCCGCCACTGATAAGGGGAGCCGGTCTCCAGCTTAGGAATGAATTGAAAAGAGTTTATCTTCATGTTCCTTTGAAAACCTCCCTCAAGGGTTGGCACAGAGAGTGGTTTTATTGTTCTGATCTTGAACCCTCTTTGCCCCCGTTTACTGGTCTGTCTCCGGTGGTCTCTCCTAATTGGTCGTCGTTGCCAAACTTTGAAGAGATGGGCCAGGTGTATCAGTTGATTGATAGAATTGACAGGCTAAAGTGCTCTGGTCTGACTAGTCCCTAGGCGGCTAGATGTTTTTTGATTTGCCGCATCAGGCCGCTGAAGCTGAGAAGCCACTTTGGCTAGGACTATGAGGGAAAAAATGATCCCAGTCGAGAGTACCCGGATCTGACCGACAAGCACAAGGTGATTGACATCATGCTCAGTTATTTCGCCAGCGGGGTGGTTGAGACTGAAGATGTAGAGCGTGCCACCAAGACCTATAGTCAGAAAAGGCCTCGTCCAAAGGTAACACTAAAATGCTGATTTGCTGCTCCTCTATGATGAATGCCTGGTGAATGCATATTCTGGGTTGCTCTGCTTTGTATAATGTACATTGCTGAATTTCCAGCAAGAATGTGAGTTTGATGAAGACTCCCAAACTTTGTCAGTCGCCAAGTCGAAGAGAAGGCCGCTGAGTCCCTCTGCTGCCCAGCCCAGCTCCAAGAGAACTGGGAAAAAACCTGTTGGAGAACCGGGCAAGAAGAGGGCTAGCAAACCAAGTACTATGGCCGAGAGCCTGAAGATAAAGGATACTGCCAGTGTAGCTTCAAGGCCACCGAGTCCAAGGCCATCGCCTCTACGCTCGAGACCAGCACCAGCAGGCTCAGCAACATCGAGCCCACAGCTGGTGTCGCCGAGTACAAGATCAGCAAAGTTGAGCCAGAGAGCAGCGCCTCCAAGTGGCCCGGCGCCCTGGTCGGCCATGCCAAAGACTAGACCAACCAAGAGCAAGACGCCACCGCCGACTGCCTTGCCGACAAGCCCAATAGCTAGCAGTTCTCCACTGCCGACATCTGGAGCCCCCTCGTGGAAGTTCAAATCGTCCAAGAGGCGAGTAGTTTTGAGTCTTCTGAGAATCTTGATTAGTGTAATAATGACTTGATATCTAACTCATCGTGCAAGAGGCGAGTAGACGTAGACCTAAAAAAGACTACGCCGACTGCTCCTGTTGCTGAGCCAGCCCCAGCCGAGCCAACACCAACAAGCTCATCTGCTGAGCCGATGATTGCCTCAGTCGTAGAGACTGAAGCTGTCCCGACGGCAGGGCCGCTAGTGCCAACTGACCAAGGGTGAAGTGCTAAAGCCATTGCTCTAGCCCCTGAGCTAGCCCCTAAAGCCCCAGCAGCCGCAGAGTCAGAAGCCAGGACTTTGTCACCGTCAACATCGTCGTCGTCTTCAAGTGAAGCGGACCTCCCTAGGCTCGAAGCCCCTCCCCACAGGTTTTCGAGGACGTTCCATTGGGTAACCCCCGAGGGAGTCGCGGAAAACTATGAGCATGATGAGGAGGCAGTAGAGAGGGAGCGTTAAGTTCTTCTTCGCGCCCGATCGCCGCGTCTCGGGGAGTCCGGGTATGACTTTTGCAATGATGAGTTCTTGACAGTCTTGTATCGATACTCTACCTCTTGACTCTGTTTCACTCCGTTCTGCTCTGTTTTGCTCCGAGCAGAAGATAGTCGACCACTCCGAAAAGATGAACAAGGTCCTGACCCTGCTCGCCCTCCAACTCCAACAATTGGGCCAGCTCCAAGCCGACAAGGCCAACCTGGAACGGACTAGTCAGGAGAGGGAGACCTGGCTAAAGGGAGTAGTTGACCAGCTCAGGGACGAGAATTGGGCTTTGGCCAAGAAGATCAAAAGTAAGTCTCCTGTATTTGTCTTCCTGGCTGAACCCCAAGTGTATTTCTTCAGTCGTGTTGTTTCCCGACTGCCCAGTTGTGTCCTCACTGTAATCTTGAGTTCTTGACCATTCTGATGTATAGCCCTCGAAGCTGAGTTGAAGACCCAGATGGAGGAGAAAAAGCAACAGGAAGCTGATTTGAAGAGTGCCGAAAAGACCCAAACTAAACTGGAGAAGGCCAAGGCCAAAGTAGAAGCCGACTATGAAAGTAAGCCTTCCCTCTGACAATAACCTTAACCAATCCTTCTGTTACTCCGACTGCAGTTTTGGCTAACAAGTGTACTTGCCAATGAATCTAAGCAGCTGTGGGAGCCAACGCCCAAACCTAGTTACAAGCCTTTGCAGCGGAGATTAAGGTCATCAAGGAGTCACGGGAGATTCTTGCTGAATCTGTGAAAGGGCTCCTTGACATTATGGATCCTCACCATGTCAGAACCAGCTCCAATACAATCTCCCAGGTGCAGGCGTGCCTTAACGAAGCCCCGAGTATCTTGAAAAAGTACTTGGATGAGCGCATTGCTGTTGGCGTGGCCCAGACCCTTGCCATGACCAAGTCCATCTACCCTAGGGTACATCTTGAGGCAATTGGTGAGGGGTTTGCCGAAGAGACAACACCTGAGGAAGCATTGGAGTTGATCACCGAGGCGAGGCCGACTGCAGAGGCTATCACAAAGGACCTGGGAATGTAAAAACAAACCATTATGCAGTCGGTGTGTATAAAGCTTTTGTAAAGACATGTATAGAATGCCGCTGAGTTCATGTTTCCCTTAGTTGTCATTAGTTTTACCTGACTATGTAGTCTGCACGAGTTGATTGGTAGGAACTTGATAAAAACGTTCACCTTAAAAGCTATACTCGGGCAAATATAACATAGTCATTATAAAACTTCATAACTTAGATAAAACAAGCTCATATATTGTTGACAAAGTACATATAATACATACAGCCCCCGACTCACGACTTGGTTGGGACAAGCGACGTGGTGAGTCAGAGAAAAAGACTTTATACATATGTGTGTAAGAAGGTACAAGACTCAAGTATAGAAAGGACGTAGCTGTTCTATATTCCATGAGTTGCTGACTAGGGCACCGTCTTCAGTCTTCAATCGGTAGGCGCCCGGCCGAGTAACCTCAGCGAGGGGGATAGTTTATGCCTGTCTTTGGTGGTTTGTATTTTTCTCAAGACGAGATCCCTGACCAAAAAGGCGCGGCCATGGACATTTTGGCTGCGATAGCGATGCAGGCCTTGAAGATACCTTGCCGACTGGATTATTGCGATGTCCCTAGCTTCCTCCAACTGATTGAGTTCGACCAATCGGTTATTTGTTCATTTGTCTTCTGAGTAGGCCCGGACTCGCAGGGAGCCGAACAGTAACTTGGTTGGTAACACAGCCTCGGCACCATAGACTAGAAAGAAAGGGGATTGCCCTGTTACCTGACTAACCGTGGTTCTTAAAGACCAGAGGACAGATGGGAGTTCTTGTACCCACTGCCCTGCATATGGTTGTAGTCGGTTGAATATCCTAGCCTTGATACCCTGTAAGACCATGCCATTGACGCGCTCAACCTGCCCGTTGCTCCGTGGGTGTGCCACAGAAGCATAATAGATCTTGATGCCGAAGTCGTCACAGAAATCTTGAAATACGCCGCCTGTGAATTGAGTACCGTTGTCTGTTATGATGCGGTTAGGGACCCTGAATCGGTATAGTATACTCATGATGAAGTCCTTAGCTCGTGCCGCTGTGATGGTAGCAACGGGTTTTGCCTCAATTCACTTTGTGAATTTATCCACTGCGACGAACAAGTGTGTAAATCCTCCTGGCGCTTTCTTGGAAGGCCCGACCATGTCAAGCCCCCATACTGCAAAGGGCCAAGAGATTGGGACGGTTTGGAGTTCTTGGGCTGGAAGATGTGTTTGTCTTGCATAGAACTGACAACCCTCGCATGTGCGAACTATGTCTTTAGCATCTGTTACTGCTGTTGGCCAGAAAAATCCCTGCCTGTAAGCCTTCCCGACTAACGTCCTAGATGCGACATGGTTGCCACATATGCCCGAGTGGATTGATTGCAGAATCTGCTTGCCCTCGTCGGGTGTGACACAACGCATGAGGACTCCAGATGCGCTTCTTCGGTACAGGTCTTCTCCGACTACGATGAAACATTTGCTTCAACATTTGATTTGTTCTGCTTCGCTACGATCTTCTGGGAGTTCATCGTCCAAGAGGAATTTGGAAATTGGAGTCCACCAATCTTGAGATATAATCAGTACTTCGTCTGTTGCCAGGGTAGGTTCAGCCCCTGACTGTTCTGGCACTGGTTTCTTCTTGACGAATGGCTCCAGTAGTTGCTCAACAAAAACCCCAGTCGGGACCACTTCTCTCTTGGATCCCATGTTAGCTAGTTCGTCTGCAGCATCATTGTATTGTCGTAAGACGTGAGTTATCTCCAGCCCGTTGAACTTGTTTTCCAGTTTTCCGACCTCCTGATAGTATGCTGCCATAGTATCGTCGAGACATGTCCAGTCTTTCGTGACTTGGTTCACCATGAGTTGAGAATCCCCACGTACGACCAGTCGGCAGATGCCGAGTGATATAGCCATGTGGAGCCCGTGGATGAGTGCCTCGTACTTGGTGACATTGTGGGAATCCAGAAAGTGAATTTGGAGAATGTACTTAAGTTTTTCGCCGGTGGGTGACGTCAGTACGACGCCCACCCCAACGCCGCTGATCCATAGGGAACCATCGAAGTACATTGTCCAGTACTCTAGCTTGCCTGTTGTTGTAATCGTCTGAACTTCTGTCCACTCGGCCACAAAGTCTGCTAGAGCTTGAGATTTAATTGCTGTCCGTGGCTAAAAGGTGATGTCGAATGCCATCAACTCGAGCGCCCATTAAGCGATTCGGTCGGTGGCCTCGCGGTTATGCAGGACGTCCCCGAGCGGATACGACGTGACCACCGTGACTTGATATGACTAAAAATAGTGCACCAGCTTCCGAACAGTGATGAGTAGGCCATATAGCAGCTTCTGGACCTACGGATATCTCATCTTTGAGTCGGCTAGGACCTCGCTGACGAAGTAGACTGGCTGTTGGATTTTCTGTATGTGATCTGACTCGGATCGCTCGACCACCAAAACCGCGCTGGCTACCTAGGTGGTTGCCGCCAGATATAGCATTAATGGCTCTTGGGGCATAGGTGATGCCAATACTGGTGGTGATGTGAGAAATTTCTTGAAGTCTTCGAAGGCTTGCTGGGCTTTGAGAGTCCATTGAAAATTGTCTGCTTTCTTCAGTAGCTTGAAGAAGGGCATGCCCCGTTCGCCCAGTCGGGAGATGAATCGGCTGAGTGCCGCCATGCAGCCTATCAGCTTCTGGATGTCCTTCTGGCTAGTCGGGGGTGCCATGTTCATGATTGCGTTGATTTTCTCTGGATTAGCCTTGATGTCGTGATGCGATATAATGAAGCCGAGTAGCTTTTCGGATGGCACACTGAAGGCGCACCTTTTCCGGATTCAACTTCATCTTGAATCTTCGAAGATTTTGGAAGGTTTCCTCTAAGTCGGCGATGAGGTCTTCTTTGGACTTTGTCTTGATCACCACGTCATCGATATACGCCTCCACGTTGCACCCGATCTGAGTGTGTAAACACCGCTGAATTGCTCGTTGATACGTTGCTCCAGCATTTTTCAAACCAAACGGCATGGTGATGTGCTAGAGTCCACTGAAATTCCCGATTTTGCTGCTTTTTTCGTTGGAACTTGATTGTCCTCGACTTCGGTTGTGGCGACTTGCCGAATGCTGTTGTGTCCGACTGCCGCTTCTTGAGCTTGAGCCAACTCGCAGCTCTGCTTCTTGCAGGTGAATGCTTGCTTGACATCATTGCGAAGGGAAAGAACTCCGGCTGGCCCAGGCATCTTGAGTATCATGTAGGTATAGTGTGGCACCACCATGAATTTGGCTAGTGCCGACAGTTTCGAAGTCGGCAACCTCAAAGCAGATGTTTTCTGTGCGGAAGTTATCCCGCGTGCTGAAGGTGACTAGCAAAGTTATCTATCCGAGGGGTGTTGAAGACAGGCCGGGGATTATCCCGTTGAAGGGTACAGTACTCGGCCTCAACTCTGAACGAGGAATCTTCATCTCATGCAGGGTTTTGGCAAACAGGATGTTGAGCGCACTGCCTCCATCTATGAGGACCTTCTTCAGCTTGATGTTTCTGACGACTAGGTCCAAGACGAGTGGATAGAGTCCCGGGTGTGAAACCCGATCGGGGTGATTTGCGTGGTCGAATATAATGGGCGTCTCTGACCAGCGCAGATATTGGGGGCGTCCGCTGTAGAGACCAAGTTGACGTCGCGTGCTGTTAGCTTCTGCTTCCTCTTGGACTCGTACGCAGTCGACTCTCCGAAAATATGGTTGAGCTCAGCCTAGGGATCTTAATAATCGTCGGCTGGACCCGAATCTGGCTTGTCTTTGTCCTTGTCAGCGCTAGATGTTGAAGCCTGCTCGGAAGCAAACTTCTTGAGCATGAAGCAATCCTTGGCCACATGCCTGCCCTTGGGGTGAAAGGGGCAGGGCCCGTTCATCACTTTCTGGTAATCGTTGTTCCTTGGGGGTCGCGACCGAGTACGCTCCACATTGGCCACCACGTTTTCTGACTTCCACTTGCGGTTGCCAGATTTGTTCTGCGCTGGCTCGTTATTGGCCTTCTGGTCCTTCTGCGGGGGCTCTTTCTTGTCGTCGAGGGCCTGAGCGACTGCTTCGACCAAGTCAGCATATTTATTTGCCATATCAAAGAGAGCCCTGACAGAGGCAAGAGGCTTCCGAGTAAATTTGGTGATGAACGAGGCGTCTTTGACTCCCTTGCGGAAGGTGGCGATGATGACCTCGTCCTTGATCATTGGGATCGAGTTGCGCTTCTCGAAAAATCTTTTAATGAATTCGCAAAGAGACTCGTTCTTCCTCTGGTGCAGCTGATAAAGATCATGCTCGGAAGACGGCCTTTCGTAAGTCCCCTGGAAATTGGCGATGAAGCGTTCCCGGAGTTTCCCCCAGGAGCTGATTGACCGCTTTGGGAGCCCTGTCAGCCATGTCCTCGCCGAGTCAGCTAGGGCGACCGGGAGGTAGTTGGCCATGGCCTTGTGATCGCCTCCGGCTGCTCAAATTGCCAGAGTGTAGACCGTAAGCCAGGACTCGGGATCGGTCTTGCCATCGTATTTTTCGATCCCCGTAGGTTTGAAGCCCGACGGCCAGTCGACCTGTTGTAGCTCCTCGGTGAAGGCTGGTATGCCTTCATTTGCCAGAGGGCTTTGGCTCGATTACGGCGGTGGAACCGCTCATGGTGAAGGCTGAAGCGCTCATTCTCGTCCTCCAGTCAGCGGAGCTCGTTTTCTTCGTGTTCGCGGCACCAAGCGTTGATGTCTTGGCAGAGATCCTATTGCAAACGGCTTCGGAGATCTTCGTTGTTGTGGCGGTCGTTCTAGGGATGCTGTCGATTGTTGTTGTTGGGGTTGCCAAGAGATATCAGGCATGACTCCTCGTGTGGCTGACTGGAGCCAGCCGCCCGGCATCGAGCTAACGCGGATGAGACCGCTGTTGGAGAACCCGACCAGTGGGTTGGTACGAGGGTGTCGCCCGACTGTTGGTGCTGCTGACATGCAGCAGTGGTAATCATGGCTTTGATCTTGTCGATAGTCGGGGTGGCCTGGTGATTAGGCCCAAACTGGAGCGTATCCAATAAAGTTGCAGCGGCCACGACGTTCTGTTGAGGCATGACGAAGACATCGTGGTCGCTAACTCGTGTCTGGAGGATCTGTTGCTGGGCGGTTTGCCCAGCCCTACGTAGCTCGTCATTGCGAGCGTCGCGCTCGGCCTCCTGTTGTTGTCGCAGCCGGTGGGCCTCCTCTTCTTGCTGCTCGCATAGTCGACGCACCTCTTGGGAGGGAGTATCATCATTGGACGCCATGAAGATTTCGTGAGGCAGTAAGAAGCTCGCCAGACTGCTACTCGAACTGCTGTTCGAACTTCTGTCCAACTTGGAGTTGGAATCGAAGTAGTCGATTGGTGTGATCACGACCCCGACCTCCCTAGATCCAATCTCAAACAGCTCTAGGCCATGTCCGAATTGAACTGCAGGGGACCGGGTTTGCCACATGGGGCATAGATTGTGGATGTCCGCGGCGTTGCCGAGTCTGCATGGGAGCATGACAACCTCTCCCCTTCCTAGCCCAACACCGGCCGGCTCAAGGCTGAGTCCGAGTCGAACGCCGAAGAAGAGAGTTGTCCCGAGACCCGGGCAAGTGAGGATCGCCGCAGCAAGTCGACGAGGGTTGCTACAGCGCCGAGTGGGCCGACTGGCGCGGAGTCGACTGGTTCCCTAGCAGATCGGATCAAGTCCGAATCGGCCAAGGTGAGGTTGCCGAACTTGTTGGCGACAAAGTCGAGGCTTCCGAATGTGATCATGTCTCCGGGGGAGAATTTGCTACCGTCGACTCCGGTTGTCAAATCCATTGAGCTTGTTGAGGTTGATCTTGCCGAAGCCCCTACCTGGCGCGCCAACTGTCGATGTTTTACACCGGCAATATGAATATAGGGCTACTCGTCGGATCGAAACTTGGTGGACTACAAAGGAACACAAGGAGTTTATACTGGTTCAGGCCCTCGATGCGAGGTAATACCCTACGTCCAGTTGTGGTGTATTTCCTTTGAGGATGTATGGTGGTGATTCTAATGAACCCCCGATGATTCTTCTGAACCTACCCTCATGGGACACCCTGCCTCCCCTTATATACTGGGGGACAGGGTTCCAAAGTAGAAGTCCCAGCCGGACTACGACCAAGGGATCTCCTCCTAGAGATATAACGTGCTCGACTAGGACTGTATCTTCCTTATCGTACAAGGCTAAGTCTGCCGAGGGTTATCATATCTCTAATTGCAAGGCTAGGCCCATTGTAACGCCCCAGTTTTCGGGCCGTTAAAAACTATTTTAGGAAAAACCCTAATTGCAAAAAATTTGGATCTTTGTGTGTGCTTAAGGACTAAGTGCCATAGATCTCAGTCTGAATCTCCTTGAAACACTTAAACCTCGGTCCCAAACTCTCTCCTAAAATCCGAGACTCGAATTTTGCAATTCGACTGTCTCTCTCTAAAATTCCTCAGAAAATCCAAAATCAAATATCTCACAAAAATTCTCTGTACTCGGGTTCGAATTTTGCAATTCGAAGCCCTCCTTCAAAAATCATCTTTGAAGCCCTCTATTTAAAATCCTCTTATTTTATTCCTCTCGGAAACCTTGAATTCCATCGAGGACTCTCTTCCCAAAATTTGCCTCAAATCCCAAGAATTAAATTCAAACCCTAATCTCCCCTTGAGATCTTTCTTCCTATAATTCTTCTCTCAGAAGTTTCCCAAAAGTCCTAGAAGTCCAGATCTCAAATCCGAAAATAAATCTCCAATTTATCCCTTCAAAAATTCCCTCTCTAGACCTCCCTTCAATTATGTATATGTATATGTATATACACATATATATAAATCTATCAAAGCCCTCTTCAAAATTCCCTTGATGAATTCCTGAGAAAATACTACAAAATCAAAACATCAAAATCCCTAATCAAAATCCTCCAAATAACCTTCCAAAAACCTTCCCTAAATCTCTCTCTCTCATATATACATATGTACATATATATTATATAAATGTGCATGTATATATGAAGTCCTCCTTGAAATCCCCTTATTTGAATTCCTGAAAATATTATGAGCCAAGCACCAAAGTTCCAAAATTAAATACCCTTTTTAAATCCTCCAAACATCCTCTAAAAACAATCCCCTAGAAAATATTAAAGAACCCTGTTCCTGTTGGGCCGTCCCTTTCCTTCCTCGGCCAAAGACCGAACCAGCTCGGCCTTAGTCCCTCTTCCGCAGCCGAGCCAGCCTGTGGCCTGCCCGCGCACGCGCGGCCCATACCTGCTCGCCCCGCTTGGCCTGCCTCGCGAGAGCTGACAAGTCGGGCCCGCTCACCAGCGTCTACGCCTCAGCCCTCTCCCGCTAGCCGCTGGGACCCACACGGCAGCGGCATCGTAGTTGTCCTTTCCCCCGTCTTCTTCTTCCTCGGTCCCTCTCTGTTTTCTCTCTCTCTCTCCCGAACTCTCTCGTTCCTCCCTGAGCCGACCACCCCGTGCCCATACCTCCTTGTCTCGGTAAGCACCAGCACGCGCCCTCCTCGTCAACGCCACGGGACCCAAGCCCTGTGCGGATGACGCCATCCACAGTGCCTGCCATGGCGCTCGGACAAAAGCCGGCAAAACCGAAGCTTGTCTCTCCGGTGAAGTCAAAAACCACGTGCGCTAATCCTCGCTCCGTCCCGTCACCTTGCCGCACCCATACCCTGCTCCGGTCGACACGGTCGCCATCCCCTCTGCCCCCTTATCTCCTCCCTAGCGACCGCACGACCCGGCAGTGACGCTAGCCACAGTGCGCGCCATGGCCAAAGCTTCCGCCGAGTCATGTCGTCTTTGCCCTGGCCTCGGCCCACTGCCGCACCGCCTCCCTTGTCTCCTTCCGCCGCTCACCGCCTATAAATAGAGCCCCAAAAATCCACGCTCTCGCCGCGCCTCCTTCGGCCCGCGCTCACCGTCTTCCAACCCAGGCTCAAGCTCAAGCTGCCCCGGGGCTAGCGCCGCCGTCGTAGAGCCCTCTCTTCTCCTCTTCCTCTCTCTCAGCCGCACCCACCCTGAAGGATCCCGAGCCGCGCTGTCGCCGGCGCAGTCTGTCACCGCCATTTCACCATAGCCGCCGCCGCCGTCCGTTTGCCTCCTCCTCGGTGAGCTCCCTCTCTTCCCCTACCCGAGACCCAAAGCCCCTTCCCAACCCCGCCGCTGGAGCTTACTTCTCGCCGCCGCCGCGGCGATCCATACTCTCTTCGCCGCTCCTGGCCAGCGCTACCGGCCGTCATCGCTTGTCTCTGCCCTCCTCCGAGCTGCTCCCCCTTCTTCCCTAGCTCTTCTCCTCATCGCGCCGCCTCACCGCCAGCGCCTGTGGCTCGACGCCGCCCCTCTGTGCCGCTCGCCGCCGAGCGCCGCCTTCTCTCCCCGCCGCCCTCTGTTCCTCGCCGCCGGTCGCTATCGCGACCTTCCCCCTGTCAATCCGAACCGGCCATCGATTTCCCCGTTTCCTCCACTCCCCGCCGCCCTACTCTGATGACTCCGGCGAGCCGCCATTCGCCGGCGCCCCTCCGGTCAGCGCCGGCTGTCGATCCCCTCTGTACCTCACCCTTACTCTCTCAATACCTCGCTGCCCAGTGGCCCCTCCCCCTTCTATCTCACTGCCTGTGGACCCCACTGACAAGTGGGCCTCCACCCCTACCCGACTGACAGATGGGCCCAATACCTTAATTAACCTTTATATGTCCCTTACATATGGACCCCACCTTAATTCCTTTTCCTAGTCTCTGACAAATGGACCTCCACCCCTTCCATTCTCTCTCCTTTCTAGTCCAATGACAAGTGGGGTCACATATCATCCACTCTCTCTCCCTTCCATATGGGCCCTACTCTTTTTTTCTCTCTCTGAGTCAATGACCTGTGGGCCATCCCTCATTCCTCTCTCTCCAGCCACTGTCCAAGGGTCCCACCTATCAGTCCCTGGTTCCAAAAATAATTCATTCAAATTAATCCCTTTTCCTTTCCATAAAAATCCCAAAAACTTCCAAAATTCATATCTCCTCAACCGTAACTCCGATTGAGCACGTTCAAGTCTCTAAATTTTTCTAAAAATGAGATCTACCTCATGGCACTATTAGTTATTAATAATAGTATATTATTTCTAGGGTTTTGTGTGTTTTTCTCTTGTTTCGCGTGTAGTCGCTGCTTCGGAAATTCGTCGGACATCGGATTCTTGTGAAGTTTGAAGACGAAGTATGAGGCAAGTCACTCCTTGACCATATTGCTCCTGAATTTAAAATGTTTTGTTTAAAAAATTGCATTGCTAGTGTGCACGATAAATTGATCGGCCTCCGTTTGTATGTCGAACCAACGGATCTGCCCGGTAGTTGCATAAACCCTGTAGGTCTTTGATACCCTGTCCCTTGTCGCTCCACCCATGGTACCTTGGTGACCGTGCTCTCTGAGCATGGATTCCGATGGTTCTGCTCACAGCACAATTGTTTGCCGATTGGGAAAATTTGGGTTTCCAAAGTGGTTTAAAAACCCGACATGCGATGTCGGCGAATTTGCGAAACAAAATTTATTTGCGAAAATTTCGCGGTGCAAAGTGATCGCCTATGTGGTGGCACTTCGTATTCACATATAAGGACCGATTCCTTGAGGAATTCCATCCGAGCATCTCCCAGTGTGACCACACGGGTGGAATGGGACACCCCTGGCTGAGTAACTAGTGTTCCCAGGATGGTTTTCGGTTGCTAATAAATGTGGGACTGGCTGGGTGCCAAGAGGGCGATATACCCCCATCCCTGTGTACAGGAAATGAGTTTCTGGTACTTGGTTAAGAGTGAGCACCCATTTATAGGGCAACGTGCTATCCTGGGAAGGCTTTGGAAAGGCTTTGTCGCGAACCTCCCCACCTGATCAGTGTGGGAGTAAGCTTGCGTCGTGTAGGTAAAGCGCGCACCCTTTGCAAAGGTTTCCGAACTGTTCGAACAGCCGCGCCCACGGTTATGGGCAATGTGAGGTGATTCCTCTAGCGTAGATTTGTTTGCCAAGGTTTTACAAAAGTGATTTGTGGTATGGGAACCATTACCAGAATTGGCCTTAGTGGCTAATGGATGACCTGTGTGGTCTGAAACGGGGCTGTATGACCCGGGATGTCGTATGGCATCATAGATAGGGCTTCCTGAGAGGGAGCAGTTTGTGAATGAGTTGAGAATATGGATGGCTTGGGGAGCCATCGAGATGAATTATGAGATGAGTTATGAATGGCTCGAGGAGCCGCTGAGATGAGATGAGACAAAATGATGTCCTGGGTAGGACTGAAGTGAAAAATGAGATTAGTCCTAAGTGGACGAAATTGAAAATAAAGTAATAGATGAATATACAGTGGAAGCTGCTTGAGGGCAGATCCACTGAACCACTGTCGTGACTCGACAGGCGGTATAAGAATACTTGAGATCAATTAAAATTTGCTTCGTCCGCTTGAGTTGTTGAAAAGCAATTCGCGGACAGGATCGAGGCAAGAGCCTCCTTCCGGTCACATTGAGACAACTCACACTTAGATTTTCGAAAATATTTTCAAATGAAATGGTTTGCGAAATAAACCCTAGCCTCTCTTTGATAGCCTGCATATCTTACGTTTTCTGTGACTTGCTGAGTACGTAAGTACTCAATCCATTTCTTTTTCCCCCTCATTCAGGAAGAGAGAAGTTAAAGCGAAGATTAGGGTTTCTTTCCTATCCCAAGCCGTTGCTTGTGGATTGGTTCTCGCTGCGCTGTCGTTCCGCTGCTGCTATTCTATTTGCAGGTTGCTGCTCAGGGCTTGCCCGAAGTCGCAACTTATAAAGGTATAATATTTATACTTATTTATTTAGTTGCTGTGGTACATCTCCATTGACCGTGGGTACCAGCAAGGTTTCCTGGGACTGGTACCGGCATCGCGGTTCCATGGGAGTTGGTTCACGCCAATCTCCTGCGGGGCGCTTCCTCTCCAGTGACACCGTACGGGGGTACCGGGAAGGGGGCGTTACACCCATCCTCTTTCCGAGTGGCCCATATGCTTGTCGTGAGGTACCTAGGGCCCATCGCCTCCACAATATATATATATATATATATATATATATATATATATATATATATATATATATATATATATATATATATATATATATATATATATATAAGAATATATGTATACCTGTATATACACACCTATATAAACATGTATATATACTTGTATCAACCCCCCACCCCTGTCTCACCTTCATTTCCACCTTTTACGCCTATATGGAGATATATATATATAACAGATCTCCATCTTTGACCTCTTGAAATCTCCCCAAAACTCCCCATAAGCATCCACCAACTCGGACAAAAATTTAATTCAAATTTGAACCCTTCTCCTCTCCTTTGAATCCCACCGTGCATTAATTTACTCTCAAATATTCCTTACCAAGGCCAAGTACAAACCTTTCCCAAGTACTAAATCTCCCTTGGTACCCCCCTGGATTCCCTGTTCTTCCAAGAGTTCAAGAAAAAAATGCAATTTGAATTCAAGCCCCACTTCAAATCTCCTAATACCCCTCCCAAAACAATCCCAAGAAAATAGAAAGGTGCACTGTGCCTTGGGCCGCAGCCTCCCTAACCCGGCCCAGTGACACAATCTGCCGAGCCCCACGGTCGGATGCTCGCCACGTGTCTCCTACGTGCCCAGTGCCATCGACCCCCCTGCTCAGCGCACGCGGATGCCCGCACACACTGGATAATGGCTGCGTGGCCATGCGAGCCGCCCCCCCTCCGGTGTCCGATCCTCATAACAAACACGCACCCCGCACCCCGCGGATGCGCGCTGTGTGTCCCGCGCATTCCGCGTGCACCGCCCGATCTTCCTCCTCGCCTGTCCATGTAAACCGCTGTCGCCATTCGGATCACGCCACGCGCCCCCCTCCCGGGGCACCGCGCGATCGTCCAATCGTTCCCACTGTGCTTCTTCCCTGTCGCCACGCCGTCTTTTCCAGTTCACATCGCAACGGTGTTCAGCCAAATGTTGCCCCAGCCTCCCGAGTCTCGTCGATCCCCTCCGGTGCCCCACAACGGGCCTTACACACTGCCGTGTCGCGACAACAGTGGGACGGCCTCTCCGCCCCATTCCTGCCTTCCTCTCGTCCCCTTCGGCCGTGCCCAGTTCGGTCAAAAAGGCCACCACCCACTCATGTCACCGCGGCCCCTCCCCTATCCACGGCCTACCTCACCTGGCCCCCACCTTGACCACGCCTCGCCCACGCCCGCCCTTCAAAATCAGTCGTCCGATAGACCACCTCCAGCTGCTCCCCAAATGGCTGCCATCAGCCAATTGTTTGTCATGCGAGAACTCCCGCCGCGGCGCCCTATTGCTCCTCTCTCCTCCTTGCTCCATGATTGAGCCTCAATCATTGACGCCGAGCTCCTCCGCCCCCTATAAAACCCCCACCCGAGAGACACTACTCCCTTCTTTCACCCTGTTGATTTGAGCACCACCGGCCGCGCGTCTCCCCGAAGCACAAACACTCTCCGTCACCGCCTCTCACCGCCAGGCTCCTCACCGCGTCGGTGTGTCGCCCTCGCCAATGAGCTTCAGAAGTAGCTCTGCCTCAAGAGCGCAACATATCGAGACTGCCTTCCCTCGGCCCCAAATCTTTCCCCTTCTCGGCACCGAGCCACCGCCATCGGACCTAAGTCTCCTTGGTGAGCTCTCGGCCAAACTTTCCCCTTCTAACGACCGCGTCGGTTTAATGAAATGACGAGCGTCATGATATCCGTACCACAAAATCCTCCCCTACCCTCGGCATGGGATTGTGGACTCAACACCGCAGCCGCTCTTGTGGTTTCGCCGCGGCCGATCCCCTTTTATTCCCCTATCCTTCCTTTGCCGCGGGCAAGGACCCGAGAGCCACCATGGATGCTCCATTTCCTCCTTCTCTCTCACCGCGTCCCCTGGATCCCCTCCGCCTCTTCCCGGCCGCCGCCAACGACCTTAAACCTTTGCGCCGCCATGAACGCCGAAGCATCGCCACTTCTTCTCTCCGTGTCGATGCTTTGCACCGGCAATAAAACTATAGGGCTACTCGGCGAAGGTGAATTCGGTGGATTGCAGAGGAACACAAAAGGTTTATACTGGTTCAGGCCCTCGATGTGAGGTAATACCCTACGTCCAGTTGAGGTGTTATTCCTCTGAGGTGTTTGATGATCGGTGATCTTGTTGTCCCTGCCCTGAGGGGCGCCCTGCCTCCCTTTATATACTAGGGGACAGGGGTACATGATAAGGATCCCAGCCGGATACGGCCAAGGGATTTCCTCCTTAGAGATAGAGTCCTATCAGACTAAGACTATGTTTCGTTATTATACAAGGCAAAGCCTGCCGGATGCTATCTTATCTCTAATTACATGGTTCGGCCCATCCTCTATCCGAGTGACCCATATACTAGTAATGAGGTACCCAGGGCCCATGGCCTCCACAGTAGCCCCTGAGACCTTCATAGTTGAGTCACAGCTGATGCCGAGTGCTCGTCCTCCACAGTGAAGGTTGCCCGAGTGCAGTGCCCCCGAGTACTCTTTGTCCAAGTAAGTCTTCTTCCGAGTCTTGCTTCATGTCAGCTGGCAGCGAGGCTATGAAGGGCTTCATGGAAATATATGAATAGTGTGCGCCGAATAGGCGCACCTATTAGGTGTAGCCCCCGACTTTGTGCTTAATTGTGAAGACAATTAATCATAAAGTCAAAGATCTTTAACCTGGAAGTCTTTCCCGAGTAGATTACTACTGGTATATGAGACTCTTCGGTATCATGTCAACCGGAACAAACTTTATAGTCTTGCCGAGTAGGAGACTACTCGTATGTAGGACTCTTCGACTCCATGTCAGTCGGAATATGTGTTTATAGTCTTGCCGAGTAGGATACTACTCGTATATGGGACTCTTCAGTGTCATGTCAGCTGGAAAAGGGGGTTTATAGTCTTTTCCGAGTGGCGTCCCACTCAAAAGTTAGACTCCTCCGCATCATGTCAGCGGGAAAAGATATTTATAGTCTCTCCCGAGTAGTGCACTACTCGAAAGTTAGACTCTTCTGCATCATGTCAACAGGTAAAATGTTGCTCATGGCAACTGATGGCCACGCATGTAGGCCGAGTACCACTTTATGAAAATAAATCCACGGCGTGGTTAGGTGTACTCGAGCGAGATATCTGCATCTCCAAGTTAAATGAAGACCAGCTTGTGATCCTTGTAAGGATATATCCTCGAGACCTAGGGGATAAGACAGATACCCAAACATATATGTTTAGCAATAAGGCTCTCATGAAGCATATCTGTTTACCTCATTGGCTCCTGTTGGTAGCATCAGCGCTATAATTTCAACTCAGTCTGCGGGCGGCCCACATAGAGCATGCTACTGTATGAACTCATATCTTGATGGCCCAGTGTTGACTGTGTAGGCCCAAGCCCATCTAGTCGACATCGACTCTATAAAACCGGGGAGAGAGAAAAAGATTCCTTCATCTTTCCCAAATCAGCCAATAGCTTCATCTTTCTCTTTCGCGCCCAGCTTTTCGCCTCCCGCTCGGCTAGGGTTAGCTACTGCCGTTCTCCATCCAAACTCGGGCGATTCCAATCCTCTCTGTTTGTCCCAAGCCCCCGATCTGCTTTTCCCCAAATCTCACCACCTCCAGTCATGCCGAAGGCTTCGGATCTTACGGGTGCGCCGGGAAGTTCTTGGCCAATGTCGGATTGTGGCTCGGTGAAGCTGAAGCGGCTGGAAAGTGAACTGAAGTTGCCCAGCCAAGAAGTGATTCGCTGGCGGTCGGCTAAGGGTGAGTTTGTCCCAAATCCCCAACCGGGTGAAACGGTAGTTTTCGCCTCTTTTTTCGATCGAGGCTTATGCCTTCCGTCTTCTGATTTCTTCCGCCGCATCCTTGACTTCTACGGGCTGGAGTTGGTGCATTTGAACCCCAACTCGATTCTTCATATCTCCATCTTTGTTACTCTTTGTGAGAGCTTCTTGGGTGTTGAACCCCATTTTATCCTCTTCCGACACCTGTTCCACGTCAAACCCCAGCCCTCCAAGAGTAATATTAATGTGATTGGGGGGGCTGGTCTCCAGCTAAGGAGCGATGGGAAGAAGACATATCTTGATTTGCCCTTGAGATCTTCTCTGAAAGGCTGGCACAAGGAATGGTTCTATTGCGCAGATCTGGCTCCTTCCTTGCGCCCGTTTACTGGCTTGTCGCCCGTGGTTTCACCAAACTGGTCAGCAGAGCCGTCCTTTGTAGAAATGGGCCAGGCGCATCAGCTGTTGGTGAAGATAAATGACCTCAAGGAGGCCGACCTTGGGTCGCTCGTCGCTTCTTAACCCGGTGCATCCAGCCGCTGAAGCTGAGAAGTGCATTTGGCTGGGCCTTTAGAGGCAAAAACGATCCTGACCGAGTAAGCAACAAGTCGGTGGACAAGGGGGAAGTGACCGCGACCCTGTTCGGCTACTTCTCCGAAGGGGTGATCGCAACCGAGGACGATAAGCGCCGGGTTGCAGCCTATAGCTTCATTCGGCCTCGGACCAAGGTAACCTTTAACCTTCTTCTGTGATGAATGCATGTGGAACTGTGAATGTTCAGCGTTGCGTGATGTATTTTGTTGGCTCACTTATAGTGGCATGAAGAGTTTGATGAAGAATCCCGCCCGCTGTCGGCCGTCGCGTCGAAGAAGAGGCCGAGAAGTCCCTCTGCTGCCCAGCCTGACTCCAAGAGAGCGGGGAAGAAGCCGATTTTGTATCGAGGCGAGGGGGCCATGACGGCGCACACCGTGGCTGGAAGCCTAAAAATAAAGGGTGCCGTCGCCGCGGCGCCCAGGCGATCAAGTCCCAGGTTGAGACCTGTGGGTTTGAGCCCGACGTTGTCGAGCCCGGCTGCTGCGCCACCGAGGGGCCGGCTAGAGCAGACGCCGCCGGGGGCGGAGGAGCCCAAGCCGACCATGCCGGAGTCGGAGCCGACTTGGGCTGAAGCGCCACCGCCGACTGTGACGCCGACCGGGCCGACTGCAAGAGCTAGCGCTCTGCCGAGGACCAGGTCGCCCGGCAAGAAGCTAAAGTTCTCCAAGAGGTGCGCTGCTCTGGGTCTTCTGAAATTCTTGTGTGTTGAAGTAGTGTCTTGATGTATTGTTTCGTCGTGCAGGAAGCGGGCCGATATCGATCTCAAGGTGATCAATCCGACCGCTCCCCTTGATGGGCCTGCCCCAGCCGAGCCGGCGGCCGCGAGCACACCTGCTGAGCCGGGGGCCAGCCCGGTCGTGGAGACCGAGGTGCTCCCAACTGCAGGGTCGCTGCCGCCACCCGACCAAGAGGCGGCTGCTGAGGTTGACGCCCCAGCCCCTGAAGCGTCGCCCGTTGCGGAGGCTGCGGCGGGAGCCCCTGAGCCGGTCCCAGAGGTCACGGGGGACGGCGGTGCTGAAGCCGGGACCCCATCACAGTTGTGGTCATCGTCGTCGTCATCGCCACCGCCAGAGATCCCACATCTGCCTCGGATCGAAGCTCCTCCACGCGGGATGCCCCGGACATTCACATGGACGACTCCTGATGGGACAGCGAAGAGCTTCAGGCTTGATGAAGTCGTCACAAGGAGAGAGCGCGAGAGCTTGCTTCACGCCGCTATCAGAGGGTCCAAGGGAGTTGCGGTATGATTCTTGTGGTAGAGCCTTAGCAATCTTCTTGTTTTGACGTCTGACTTCGTCCTTGACTTGTCTCTTATCCTGCGCAGAAGCTTGTCGACCGCAATGAGGCGATGACAGAAATCTTGGTTGAGGTGGCTCCCCACCTTGCAGAATTGGAGCAGCTCCGGGCATTGAAGGCCGAGATGGAGGAGCGTCATGCGGGGAGGGAGGCCTGGCTGAAGAGTGGCGCCGATCAGCTCAGGGTGGAGACATGGGCCCTAGCCGAAAAGATCAGAGGTAAGATCCCTAAATATATCTTCCCGACCGAACCGTTGATGTATTCATCCAGCTGCCTTGTTCCCGACTACCCAGTTATGTCATGACTGCATGGTTGAGCTCTTGGCTAATCTGTGGTGCAGCCCTCGAAGCGGAGTTGAAGACCCAAACAGAAAGGGAATCGCGGCTGAAGGAGGCCAAAGAAGCCAAGGCCGAGCTTGAGAAGGTCAAGGCCGACCTGACAAAGGCCAACACCGAGCTCGACCAGGATAAGGCCGAGTTGAAGGAGGTCGTCGTCAAGCTCGGTAAGGAAAAGGACGAACTGGAGAAGACCGTGGCCGGGTGGGAGACCGACTACGAAAGTAAGTCCTCAACCCGACAGTGATCTTAGCCAATCCATGAGTCGTTCCGTCTGTAGCCGAATTTGACAAGTTTACTTGCCGGCGGACCTGGGCAGACATGAGAGCCAATGTCCAGGCCCAGTATCGGTTCTACACAGAGGAGATAAGAGTGATCAGGGAGTCACGGGAGGCCCTCGTCGGGTCCGTGAAAGGGCTCCTTGACCTCATAAATCCCCGCCCTGTGGGGACCAGTTGCAGCAGAATCCCCCAGATAGAGGCGCGTCTCGAGGATGCACCGAGTGCCTTGAAAAAGTACTCAGATGAGCATGTTGTTGCCGGCGTGGCCCAGACCCTGGCGATGACCAAGTCCATATACCCAAGGGCAGATATTGAAGCCATCGGGAGGGGTTGCCGAAGAGACGACACCCGGAGCGCTGGAGCTGATTGCCCGGGCGAAGCCGACTGCTGAAATAATTACCTGAGACCTAGGTCTGTAAGGGCAACATGTTATGTAGTTGGTATATATAAACTTTGGTAGACAAGCATGTGTAAATATGTGTGCAGTGCCGCCAAGCTTATTACTCAGTTGTCATTAGCTTTACTTGACCGTGTGGTATGCACCGAGTTAGTCTGTCAGAACTTAATAAAAGCGTTCAAAGTAGGAAGCTGTACTCGGGCAAACTTGACAGTCGTAGTAAGGCTTCATAACTGAAGTAAGATAAGCTCGTATGTTATTGACAGAACACATATATACATGCAGCCCCCGACTCACTACTCGGTTGATACAAGCGGCGTAGTGAGTCAGAAGAACTGTACACATGAAAATTATAGAACTCAGGTATAGAAAGGACATAGCTGTTCTATGTTCCATGAGTTGCTGATGAGAACGCCGTCTTCGGTCTTCAGTCGGTAGGCGCCTGGCCGCGTGACCTCAGCTATAATGAACGGCCCTTCCCAGATTGGGGATAATCTATGCCTGTCTTTGGTGGTTTGTATTTTCCTCAGAACGAGATCCCTGACCAAAAAGGCGCGGCCACGGACATTGCGATTGTGGTAGCGACGTAGGCCTTGAAGATACCTTGCCGACTGGATTATTGCGGTGTCTCTTTGTTAACACCAAAATTTGGTACGGGTCGTTACCATGTTCGGTTAAGGAAAGAAGCGATATCAGCCATTGGAAACTAATCCAGAAGAGTCCGAGCTTGGGAAGGAATCGTGAAGACCACGATATGGCAGTCAATTACCTTATCTGTAAATTAGGTAGTTTTAATACTTTTTAGAGAAACCTGATCTCGTGTTCGATCAGGACTTGTTAGTTTTCCTTTTATAGATAGGAAATTCGTGTGCCGTGTCCTCTTAGGACTGTAATAACTCGGGGTATATATACGTATGCCCGGGTACCTTGTAAATCATCCACACAGATCAATCAAATTCGGCGCATCGCCACCCTTTCGACGGGTTCTTGCTTCTCGAGCGGGGCTGCATCGGTTAGGTCCGAACTCCTGCGAGAGGGTAAGACTCGTCACCCCTTACCCAGGTGTATCTGCCCTGTCTACGGCTGCATCGGTTCGGTCCGACCTCTTAGGCCGATCAGGTATACCACATCACGCGTGCGTAGATCTTATCAGCTTACTAGGGGCGATTTATCATCAGTTCGTGCTGCATCGGTTGGGTCCGACCTACTGAGCTGCCAGCGATAAATCGTTCCTGCTAGGTTGATGGTTTTTGCACAAGTGTCTTATCGGAATGTATAGCCGATAAGTTATCTTATTACATCATAGTTGCATTAGGTCTATCGGCTTGTTGAGGTTCCTTTATTATTATTAATCTGTGCTGCATCAGTTAGGTCTGAACTACTAGATTGATAATAATAGATTTATCCTTGTCGAGCCGATCGGTGTATATGCGACGTTCTATCGGAGTGCTTAGCCGATAGGTTATCTTTTTATAAAGCCGACTGTATTATCTTTACTATTTTGGTCATCTATATTATCATCGGTTTTCTAGCCGATGCACATGTGTTTCCTTGGCAGTCGGCTAGCTTACTATTCTGCCTATCTATTTTATCATCGGCTTCTAGCCGATGCACATGTTATACTGACAGCTTATCTATTTGCTTATAGCGTTATCGGTTTCCTAGCCGATACACAGGTGCCATCGGCCATCGGCTACAAGGAGCCTACATCAGTCCGTATCGGCCGATAGCCGATGTGCAATTACTGCTGACCCGGGCACGAGCACAAGCGAGGACCCGGGAGCGAGGACCTGGGCACGAGGACCCGGGCACGGGCACGAGACCCGGGCGCAGACAGCTGGGGCACGGACAAAGTTTTATCACCGGCTTTCAGCCAATGCTCAAGCATTCCTTCGGCAATCGGCTAGCAGGATTCTTATTGGCCGATTGAATCCCTGAGCTAATATTCTCCTTGTCAATTGCGGGGTCAAATTGACTGGCACGCCTACGAACCTCAAATATTTTAGGACCTGCACTGGAGCTAAGCAGATCTCCCAGGCCTTCGTATGTTCAATCGCATCAAACCAGATCATCAACAAGCTTCTTGGCACACCCGGTGGTTTTTGGTGCGAACACTCTTGCTTCTTCCAGCTGATCTAACTCTACCAGTCGGGTATTGTTGGAGTCATCTTCTGAGTAAGCCCGGACTCGCGGAGAGCCGAACTGTAACTCTGTAGGTAGCATAGCCTCGGCACCGTAGACCAGGAAGAAAGGGGATTGCCCTGTTGCCCGACTAACCGTGGTTCTGAGAGACCAAAGAACGGATGGGAGTTCTTGTACCCACCGGCCCGCATATGGTTGTAGTTGGTCGAATATCCTGGCCTTGATGCCTTGTAAGACCATACCGTTGGCTCGTTCGACCTACCCGTTGCTCCGTGGGTGTGCCACAGATGCGTAGCAGATCTTGATGCCGAAGTCGTCGCAGAAGTCTTGGAATACGCCTGCCGCGAATTGAGTACCGTTGTCGGTGATGATGCGGTTAGGGACCCCGAACCGGTATAGTATACTCATGATGAAGTCCTTTGCTCATGCCACTGTAATTGTTGCAACGGGTTTAGCCTCAATCCACTTGGTGAATTTATCCACCACGACGAATAGATGTGTGAACCCTCCTGGCGCTTTCTTGAAAGGCCCGACCATGTCGAGCCCCCATACTGCGAATGGCCAGGAAATAGGGATAGTTTGGAGTTCCTGGGCTGGGAGATTTGTTTGTGTTGCGTAGAACTGGCAACCCTCGCACTTGCGAACAATGTCCTTGGCGTCTGTTACTGCTATGGGCCAGAAAAATCCCTGCCGGTAAGCCTTTTCGACTAACGTCCTGGATGCGGCATGGTTGCCACATATGCCCGAGTGGATTGAGTGCAGAATCTGCTTGCCCTCCTCGGTGGTGACGCAGCGCATGAGGACACCGGATGCGCTCCTTCGGTACAGGTCTTCTCTGACTAGTAGGAAGCTTTTGCTTCGACGCTTGATCTGCTCGGCTTGACTGCGATCTTCTGGGAGTTCGTTGTCCAGGAGAAATTTGACAACAGGAGTCCTCCAATCTTGACATATGTGCAGCACCTCGTCTGTGGCCGGGGTAGGCTCGCCTCCCGACTGCTCCAGTGCCGGTTTCTTCTTGACTGATGGCTCCATAAGTTGCTCGACAAAGATTCCAGTCGGAACTGCTTCTCGCTTGGATCCCATGCTTGCCAGCTCATCGGCCGCGTCGTTGTATTGATGCAGGACGTGTGTGATTTCTAGCCCGTCGAACTTGTTTTCCAGCTTGCGGACCTCCTGACAGTATGCCGCCATGGTATCGTCGAGACAAGTCCAGTCTTTCATGACTTGGTTTACCACGAGTTGAGAATCCTCGCGCACAACCAGTCGACGTATGCCGAGTGATATAGCGATGCGGAGCCCGTGAATAAGTGCCTCGTACTCGGCGACGTTGTGGGAAGCCGGGAAGTGGATTTGTAGAACGTACTTCAGTTTTTCGCCAGTGGGGGAGGTCAATATGACTCCAGCCCCGGCGCTGCCGATCCGTAGAGAACCGTCGAAGTACATTGTCCAGTACTCTAGCTTTGCTGTTGGTGTTGGCAGTTGAACTTCCGTCCACTCGGCCACGAAGTCGGCTAGAGCTTGAGATTTAATTGTTGTCCGTGGCTGAAAGGTGATGTCAAATGCCATCAACTCGAGTGCCCATTTAGCGATTCGGCCGGTGGCCTTGCGATTATGAAGGACATCCCCGAGTGGAAACACTGTGACCACCATGACTTGGTGTGCTTGAAAATAATGCACCAGCTTCCGGACTGTGATGAGTAGGCCATATAGCAGCTTCTGGACTTGCGGATATCTCGTCTTTGAGTCGGTAAGGACCTCGCTGACAAAGTAGACTGGCCGTTGTATTTTTTGAATATGACCCTGTTCAGATCGCTCAACCAATAGCACCGTGCTGACTACCTGTGTTGTTGCCGCCAGATATAGCATTAGCGGTTCCTGGGGCAGAGGTGACGCCAACACAGGAGGTGATCCTTGCCCTGAGGGGCGCCCTGCCTCCCTTTATATACTAGGGGATAGGGGTACATGATAAGGATCCCAGCCGGATACGGCCAAGGGATTTCCTCCTTAGAGATAGAGTCCTATCCGACTAAGACTATGTTTTCTTATTATACAAGGCAAAGCCTGCCGGATGCTATCTTATCTCTAATTACATAGTTCGGCCCATCCTCTATCCGAGTGGCCCATGTACTAGTAATGAGGTACTCGGAGCCCATGGCCTCCACACTCCGCCCGTCCTCGGTTCCCTGTCGCCGACCGCCAATGTTCCTTCTTCCGCACATCCGAACCGTTGAAGACGATTGCCTCAGTCTCCTCCTCCCGCTGGCACAGCCGCTTGCTTCCTTTCACCGTCGCTCACAAAATCGTCTCCGCCGCCATAAAGCCGTTTGATCTCGAGCTCTTTCCCTCGCCTAGTGGCCGTTGAAGGAAGACGACCACGTGGCTATCCTGCCCCGTTTTCCCCGATGCCCATGCACGCGACCTCCCTGGCCACCACCGATGACATGTGGGCCCATCTCCCTCGGTACACCGTAGTCCGCGACCGTGAGCCACCTCGCTCCTTTTCTCTCTCTCCGTACCCGATTGGACCTAGTCCATGGACCATGGGCCACTGACCGATGGGCCATCCCCGGTCGTGTGCACCGTGCTCCACTCTTCTATGGTTCGTGTGCCCCAGTTGCCAATGTGAACCCCCCCTTTGGATCAGTGACAAATGGACCCCACACTATATCCACCGGCCCACAGCCCAACTGCCCATTTGCTCCCTCTCTCTTACACATGGGCCCCCCTGACAGTTGGCCCATCTGTCCGTGAGCATGGCCCATGCTCCCAGTCCCTCTCCCTCACTGACCTGTGGGCCAAGCTGCCAGAGGGCCCATTGTCAGTGACACCCCAGTGAATATTCATTTCCAAAGATTTAATAATTCTTTTTTCCTTCATCCAAATTCAATTAAGTCTTCGGAAATTCTTATCTTTAGTTCCGTAACTCCGATTGACTCCGTTCCAACTCCGGTAATTTTCTAAAATTGAGATCTATCTAATGGCACTATTAGTAGTACTAAATAGGATCTGTTTCTTTGACTTTGTTTAGATTTTGAGTGTTTGCGCATAGTAAACGACCATCAGAAATTCGTTTCGGAGTGAATTTCGCCGAGATTTCTCGAAGACTCGTGAAAACATAGAGCAAGGCAAGTCACCTTTGATCATCTTGAGCCCATATTTGTAGAGCTAAGTATTTTAATTGCCAAATTGCATATACTAGGCTACATGGAGATAATTTCTCGGCCACGGTCGCAAGACGACCGACGGGCCGCCAACCCAATTGTTGCATGACTTCCTTGATTGATTGTGATTCCCTTACACATCCTTGTCACCTCCCTTGACAGATCCCTGTATCCGTGTCGACGGGTATGGTACCAGTGATCACCTATCAAATTTATAAATGACTACGATGGGTAAAACTTGGGTTTGCAAAACATTGGAAAACCCGACACCTGGGTCGGTGCCTTGAAAATAAAATGGTTTGTGAAAACTGCGGTGCGGGGATCGTGCCAGCGGGACGAGTCTCCCGCTCTGCAGCTAAGGACCGATTCCTTTGAAATTTCATTCGAACATACGACAGTACAACCACATGGGTGATATGGAATAACTCCTGGCTGAGTAACTAGCTTTCCAGGGACGCCTTGCATGCCATTGGACTGTGGATCGTGTGGGAGGGCATCGGGGGTGCCTCCTGGGTTCCTGGCACAGCATGGTCTCAGACCTACCCTGTTGTTGGTCTCGAGGACCCCTCCAGTTGGCATGGGGTAACCTGGGAGGGTTTGGGAAATGCCTTGTCACGAAAACGTCACTGAATCGTACCCAATGCGTGTGAGCTGGTGACTAGAGTAAGTTGCCCCGTGTGGGTAAAGTGTACCCCCTCTACAGAGGTTTAAACTGTTTGAACAGCCGTGCCCACAGTCATGGGCGGATGTGAGGTGATTCCTTAGCGTAGTTTTGTTTGACAACTGCTTGTGAAAGGATGTTTGCGATTGGGAATCCAATTTCGGAAAATGTTGTGAAGTTGTCAAGGACAGCAAGGCTGCGGGCCCGATGAGGTTGGATCAGCTGGTGGAGCTGGATCCCGGAGGCCAACTCCTGAGAGTTGCGCTGATTCAAAGATTGATACAACTCACTCCGGTCGGGCAAGACTCACCTCGCCCTGATTGTTGAGAAGCACACACTAGAAGATTTAGAAAGATTTAAATAAAGCAGATTGCAAAATAACCAGTCTCTCTCTGAAGCTTGCAACAACCACCTAAGTTTCCCCTGGCTTGCTGAGTACGTAAGTACTAACCCTTGCTCTATATATATATAGCTCTCCGCCGGGAGCGGGATGCTGGAGTTGTAGTGAAGTGAAGATTAGGGTTTCGTCTAGGTTCCCAGCCGTTGTCTGTGTGTTGGGACTTAGTCCGCTGTTCCGCTGCTACCGCTGCCACTGTGTTGTTCGTTGCTATCTCTGGCTTGCTCCAAAGCTGCAACGTAAGTAAAGGTATAAGTCTATTTAATTATTTATTTATCTAAGGTTTTGCAATGATGCATGTCTGATTTTTGTGGATACCAGTGCTGTGTACTGGGACTGGTATCAGTATCACGGTTTCGCAGGAAAGCAATCTGCGCTGTTTTCCTGCGGCACATCCTAACTGGTGTCGTTGTACGGCGGTGCCAGATCGGGGTGTGACAGAGATGGTATAGAGCATAGGTTGGCTCTAGGACCGAAACCACCTGATGGGATGGCAATATTTGAATACAAAGCTAATTGTGAAAAGCTAAGGAATTGTTCTCTTTTGGTCTAGACTTATGAAAAATCTTTGTCTGTTTCCCCCTATCGACATAGGCTGCCAACACAGCTAACTCCCATACCCCCCCCCCCATATGGCCCTTCGCTCGCTGAGGCATCGACATAGTCAGCCCTCTCCCGCGGGCCACCGGCAACCTCCATTTTGCCGTAGTGGCCATTGAATACTTCTCCAAGTGGGTGGAGGCAGAGGCCCTGTCCATGATCACCGGGCATGGCATCCAACGCTTTGTCTAGCGGAACATCATGTGCCGCTTCGGGGTGCCCAGGCAGCTAACCATGGACACTGGCTGGCAATTTGACTCGGCCTCCTTCAAGGAGTTCTACACCGGTATGGGCACCAAGCTGTGCTTCGCCTCCGTTCGGCACCCGCAAAGCAATGGAGCCGTTGAGCGCACCAAAGGCAACATCCTGTCCGCCCTCGGCAAACACCTCGTTGATGCTCCAAAGGGGATGTGGGCGGATGAGCTACCCGTAGTACTGTGTGGACACAGAACTTCGACCACGCAGGTGACCGGGTTCGCCCCGTTCAAGCTGCTGTTTGGCGATGAAGCCATGACACCAATGGAAATCAAGGGGCTATCCCTGCGGACCGTCACGTCGGAGCACGCAGACGAGCGAGAAGTTTCCATCGATTTGGTCGAGGAAGTGAGAGAAGACGCCGCAAGGAACCTATGCCATTATGCTACGGCCACCAAGGCATGGTACGACAGCAAGTTGGCACCCCGCCACTTCATCCTAGGCGACATGGTGCTCCAGCACGCTCTGAGCCCATGGAAGCTCCCGAAAAAATGGGAAGGCCTATTCGTAGTGACCCGAGCAAGCGCCAATGGAGCCTATCGCCTCACGGAACTAGACGGCACCCCCGCTGCACATCGGTGGAACGTGGAGGCCCTCAAAAAGTACTATGTATAAGCCAGGTTAGAACCATAGAACTGCCCTTTTATCAATTTGTGGAGGCCATAGGCCCTGGGTACCTCATAACAAGCATATGGGCCACTCAGAAAGAGGATGGGCCTAGCCTAGTAATTAGGGATATGGCTAGACTCAGCAGACTTTGCCTTGTACGATAAGGAAAATACAATCCTAGTCGGGCACGTTATATCTCTAAGAGGAGATCCCTTGGTCGTAGTCCGACTGGGACTCCTACTTTGTTACCCTATCCCCTAATATATAAGGGGAAGCAGGGCGCCCCCAATGAGGGCGAGTTTCCATCAGAAACTACCACATACATCCTCAAAAGGAATACACATAATGGACGTAGGGTATTACCTCACATCGAGGGGCCTAAACCAGTATAACTCTTGCGTTCCTTTGCAGTCCACCAAGTTTCGATCGCGATCGTAGTAGCCCTATATTCATATTGCCGGTGTAAAACATCCAACACAATTCATACTTTTGCATCTTTTGCTAAACATATCAATGAAAGACAGACGAAGCCTCCGCTGGCAAAGGCGATGTTGGCGCCGCGTCCCACTATCTATTCGGCCCTCCACTCACGGTTGTAAGTGGCCTAAGCCTCGCTGGAAAGCAATGTTGGCTCGCATAAACTCACCAACTCGGCCCTCCTGCTCACGCGTTGTAGTGGCCTAAGCCTCCCCTGGAAAAGCGGAAGTGGATGTTGGGCTCGATATAAACTACCGACCTCGACCCTCCGCTTCCACGCGTTGTAGTGGCCATAAGCCTCCGCTGGAATCCAAGTGCTTAGCTCCGCATAAACTACCAATATCTTACCCCTCCTCAACGCATTGCGAAAGATGGCCTAAGCCTCCACTGGAAAGCGATGTTTTTGCTCGCATAAAATATCGATTTGGCCCTTATCGCTCATGCCAATTGTAGCGGCCTAAGCCTCCGCATTGAAAAGGGAGGAAGAGAAATGTTGCTCGCACAACTTTCGATTTGGATTCGTCTCTCACTCCCACATCAGGTAGCACAACGATCACAAAGTCAGCCCTCGCGCTAACACGTAGTAGCGCAGGATGGCTCAGGAAAAAAGAAAGAAAGTAAGAAGAACAACGGAGGAGCCACACCACGGTTGTTCCCGCCTCCCAAGCAAATTCTATTCATAATATGGCACCACCGCAGGTGCAGCATAGTTTACAAGATATTTTATAATGCCAGAAAGGCGGCAGGCCGCGGGGCACAAGATACACCTATAAGTTACAGGAATAGTGATCGGAAATCCCTTCTAACCCAGCAAAAGGACATGGCCGCAGCAGTGCCCAACGCTTCAGATCCAAGCGACATGGTGCTACCGGCATGCCCCAGCCCAGGGAAAGCCTCTCGCTGAAGGACTTTGAGGAAGGCAGGAGCATGGCCACACCTCGCACACCGCTTGGCATAGTAGCATCCTCAGGCAGCGCTCAAAGCGGGATGGATCCCATGCGAAGGATGGTACCCGGGACCAAGCGCGGAGAGGCCGCTCTCACCACGCTGAACAGCCATGACGGGAGCCACCGTGGTGTCGAAGATGCTGAAGTCGAGTGAAAGTCTCAAGCTGGCGCCTGACCTTGGTGGCACAGGGTGGCGGAGCCCCTGGGCCTCGTCCCCCGAAGAGCCTTCCCAAGAGGAGCCCAGTGGAATGTCGAGCTGGACAACGAGGCCCTCCCCTTGCCCCTGGAGGATGAAGACGATGAGGACACCGCCACAATCTCCGAAGCCGCAAGGGTGGCAAAGGGCTCGATGACGGAAGCTAGAAAGGAAGGAGAAATAGCCAGGAGGGGAGCCAAGGTCGAAGCCTATAAGCGGAGGGGGGATCCCCGGCGCGCGGGAGTCAAGCAGGACCAAAGGCCCTGCGCATATATTAAACAAAAACCCCTAAGTACAAACTAAGACGCCCATGGCGCCCAGGCCCGGGGCCCGCCACAAGACAGGCCACCACGGGCATTACCACGATAATATATTAGTAAAAAAGATCTGAAGAAGAAATGGAGGCTAATCCTACACCTTCGGGCGGACTTCTCTGCCCTTGTAGTTAGAGGCCGTCAGCTCCGCCACGTGCGACCATGGCCAGCGCCGGCCAACCCCCTCGCGAAGTCATCGACATCTTCCTCGACGAAGCACGCGCCGAGCCGCATCCGCCAGGAGTCACCTCTACAGCCCCAACCAACGGGACCGACTGCGCACCACCCCTTGCTTAGAGAATCCAGACAAGCGATGCGCGTGGTAGCCCACGACACCATGCCCCTAGGCCAACACCGCTATCGTAACAAAGGCCCCCACCTTCTCAATCCACTTCAGTTTCTCGCCAATGTCGCTATCCTCCTTGGGCACGGCTGGGCCGCGCATCCCGATGCCAGTGAAGCCCGAATTAGCGACCTCAGTGTCTGCCGGAATTGAACTGCACACTCAGAACATGCCCCTAAGATCGCGAGCCTCCGCTCGCGGCCTCTGCAAGCCTTGGATTCAGCAAGGGCCACGACAGCGCGTCCCCTCCTTCGCCGTGTGAGCCAAGATCCGTCTAGCACCACTAGTGCGCGCTCCGCCTGAGAGCACGCGGCCCTCAACTCGGGCCCAAAGGCCTAGCCGTCCCGGCCCGACCGGCTTCGTCTCCCGGAGTGCTTGAGCCCGCTCCCTTCTCTGCCGAGTAGCAGCACCCGGGCTCTGAGTGGCGGTCGCTATCCGCTCCCTCCACGTGCGATCTGCTCCGCATGAAGGCGCCACGTCGCCTCCCCCCCCCCCTCCCATGCTCGACCCGCAGCGGCTCTGGTGACATTGTCTACCGGGAGAACGCACCGGAGAGACGTTAGGAGAGGACCGCGACAACAGGTGAAATGGACAAGGGGTAAACACTTCACCTGCCAGCCCAAGCAGCGCAGCAGCTCCTGAGTTCCGCAGAGTTTCATAGTGCAGCGGGCGCCAACAAGCCCCCCCCAGGCCCATTCCCCCAGGGCCCCGACCAGGAGGGCGGTGTCTGGGCCAGTCCACGGGCGCCGGGCGAGGCAAATGCGAGCAGGTCCGCTGGGTAATGGAACTTAAAGGGCACCCGGTGGAGGCAGGGGGGTGGAGGTGGTAGGACCAGTAGCGCCCTCGCACGTGGTGGGAGACCCTGGGCTCGGACCTGGCACTTCCCAAGACGAATCCCGGGCGCCCCGAGATGGTCGGCCACTTCGCCCGTAGGCCCGGACGATCCCGTTGCCACGGCCCCAGCCGGAGCGATGGCGTGACCCACGATAGGCGCTGGGGGAGGAGCAACTTGGTCGCCCGCATCCGCCCCGGGGTGGCGCGCCAGGCCTCTGCAAGGATCCTCGGCGGCTAGGCTGGAGGGCGAAGCTTGCCTGGGGCAAGACGGAAGCAGAAAACACCAGTCAAAGAGACAAGACCAACTCCGAGAGCCACATGAAGGACGGAGGGCGGACCTGGGTGCGAGACCAGGGGAGACCTATGGGCCCAGCCAGGTCCGCACTGGAGCTCTCCGATGCCTCCGGGCTCGCACTCCAGAAACCCCATTGCCACGCGCCACCTCAGAGTTCCCCATCTTTCTGGCGTGGCACGGGCGGGCCAGACCGGGAGGAAGCCACATCCATCGATGTCGGGTTGGCGCGCTGCCACAGAGGCCTCCAACCGAAGAGGGAGTGGCCCCCTAAACCGAAGAGGCACTGCGGCTATTGGGTCCGTGGAAGGTTTCTCGCCGCCTTCGATCACTTCGGTTCACAGACCCCATCCTCGATCGGCGTATCCCCGCCCTTCCGCTGGTCCGTCCGAGCCCTTGCGCTTCAACTGCCTCCGCCTCCTGCCGCAATCTCAAGAGCGAGGGCAATGGCGGGAACCAAGAGCTCGTAACTTTAGCCGCCACCTGGTTGCACTGCTTCCCAAGCGCTGATCCATGCCAGGCGCTCATTCTTCTCCCTTAGGAGAGGCTTCCCCAACATCCGCTCCGCCTCACCGATCGCTGCAGACATCGGAGCCAACTGGTCTGCAAGGGCAAGAGGAGTGGACATGAAAGAGAATTCCGAAACACCGGAGACGTGGGCACGTCAGGGGACGTACCCGATGAGGACGCCGGGCCCAGGTACTTTCCGTGCGACTGCGAGGTTCCAGAAGTCAGGGAATGGGTCCACCCCGTCCTTAGCGGGGTGACGCGCAAGAGGAAGAACTCCTCCGCTAGAGCCCTCATCCCATGAAGCGCGGAGATACGGCGGAGGATACTGCTCAGCACGCCAAGCTCCCCCTCCAACATGTCGACGACGGGGGCCCTCTGGTAGTTGATATCTCGGTTCATTGAGCGAAGCCCAGACGAGGCCCCCACATCTAGGTAGAACCACTATTGTGACCACCCTGTGGGCCACCGGTCGCTTGCGGCTCGGGCGAGGAAGTACTCCACCAACAAGGGGCGGACCTGGAAGTTGATGGAGGCGAAGTTTAGCGCCTTGACCTCCCCCTCGTTATGATCGGCTTCGGCTGGCAGCTGGCCATGTGAAGCACCGCGAAGTGTTGCACGGAGCCCTCCTTCCCGTTCACCTGCATGGCCCACTCATAAATGGTGAGCCAGGCCATGGCATTCATCGTCAGCTGCGGGAGCTCGATGTGGAAGCGCTCCAGAACACTGGCAACGAGCGGGACAGAGGGGGAACTGAAGCCAGCGGTGAAGAAGGCCTCGAACATCAAGGTGACGACCTCATGCGGCTCCGGGGCCAGCACCACCTCACCGCGGGGCGGTCGCCGTGCTTGCCACATCAAGGGAATCTTCCCCATGACCACTAGCGCCTCTATCTGACGCTGGGTGATAGATGAGCCCCCCGAGCAGTGCAGGACTACTCGGGGTACTTCTGGCTAGCCTAGTAAAGTTGGCTGGCATCACCGCCGTCATCGCCACCGCTGTCACCACCATCCACGTCGCTATCACCGCCATCCTAAGCCCTAGCTCATAGTAGCGCCGACAGGGGGTGCCGCCGTTCCTCACTAATGGCCAACTCATCGACATCGCTGCCAGTGACCGCTGCCGTCCACCGCTCGCCGGTGAGGTGAGACGCGACCGCTGCCGCCGGCCATTGAGGACAGTCGAGATGGCGAGTAGGACAAGGAGGAAGCGTCACCGTAGAAAGCCACAAGCTACCAGGAGGAGGAGAACGCACGATGTAACAGCCTGCCCTCTAGAACCACGCAGCCCAGCCCATCCGACGGGCAGGCCCACTTACACATAGCACCCCACTTACACTTTCGTCCTCGCTTCGTGTAAAAGGGTTAACCCGGAAGTACTATGGTTGGAGGGACAAGGCCTTATAAGTTGGTTCAACTCTTACTCAACTAGCAAGATGGTACTAATCAAGTGCACACAGCACTCATGGGCCACATAGGCTAAATTCTAATTGGGCTAGGATGTCACACACACCCCCCCCTCAAAGGACCTGGCGTCCCCGCCAGTCCAACTTACCCGCATAGCCACACAGGCATATAGGCAAATGTCCAGGAACGCGCCCCCTCTTAGCGCACGTCCGTACGTCCAGTGCCGGCGCCATATGCCATGCCATGTGCCTCATACAGAGCCCACATGCGTCATGCGCCATATGCCCGCACACTGACCCGTACGCGCAACTGCGAGGGTCGGCTCTGATACCATTTGTAACAGCCTGCCCTCCAGAACCGCGCAGCCCAGCCCATCCGACGGGCAGGCCCACTTACACATAGCATCCCACTTACACTTTCGTCCTCGCTTCGTGTAAAAGGGTTAACCCTGAAGTGCTATGGTTGGAGGGACAAGGCCTTATAAGTTGGTTCAACTCTTGCTCAACTAGCAAGATGGTACTAATCAAGTGCACACAGCACTCATGGGCCACATAAGCCAAATTCTAATTGGGTCAGGATGTCACACACGAGGAGCACCAGAGTTGGAGAGCACCGGAGAAGATGGTGAAAAGGGGGAGAATGCTAGGTCACTGTGGCCGAGCACAGTTAAAAAGAATGGCGTGCAGCAGTAACCCGACCGAGCCCGCAACGCCCCTGCTCGACACTTGGCGCGCCGTGCCTAGCGTGCCCGTCGTGGCAGGCCCGGACTGGTCACATCGTCATCAATGGCAGGGGGAACAAGGTGAAGACCGGGCGAGAATTGACCGACGGCGCCCCTTGGGCTTCCCCTGGCCGGATGGGGCATGAGGAGGATACGAGGGCTCGGCCTCGTCTCTCCCGTGCCCGAACCCCCGAGGGGCTAATGTTGGGAAGGAGGCTCCGCCCCTTCTCTCTATAGACAGGATGTGGCAACCCACGAACAAGGGCTCCGGGCAGGCTTCGGTGAGTCCTCCAGAGCCCACTGAGCGGTGCATGGGGTCGAAGCCCGAGGGCCGCTAGGAAAGACTCACACAACATTCATATCGACAAGATGGGAGCCTTCAAGGCCGCCACCAACCCAGCTGACCCGCTCTAGACGAGCGGGATGGGGGAGCAGCAGTCAAGGCCGTGGATCCCAGGAGCACGTCGTTGTGCTGTCAATCCTAGGATTCGCGGGATTCACCCGACTGGGGACTTAATGCGTCATCTCCTTAGGCCTCCGGTGATTTAGCGTTTAGCCCTAGGAGTGGGGGCCACCTGTCAGCCACCCTGGCGTTGGGGTGTAACCTTGTAACTTCCTGTGTGTGCCATGAGGCTATAAAAGCATGTAACGGTTCCCCGAGAAGGGGCAAGCTTAACAAAATACACACTTCTCAACATTTAGTATTTCTCCCTTTTTGGACTTGGTTCCAACACAAACCACCTGTCGATGTTTTACACCGGCAATAAATATATGGGACTACTCGGCGGATGGAAACTCGGTGGATTGCAAAGGAACACAAGGAGATTTTATACTGGTTCAGGCCCTCGATGTGAGGTAATACCCTACGTCCAGTTGTGGTGTTATTCCTTTGAGGATTTGTGTTGATCTATGATCTTCTGATTTCTTCTGCCCTCATGGGGCGCCCTGCCTCCCCTTATATACTAGAGGACAGGGGTACAAGGTAGGAGTCCCAGCCGGATATGGCCAAGGGATCTCCTTTTAGATATACAACTTACCCGACTAGGACTGTATATTCCTTATTGTACAAGGCAAAGTCTGCCGGATGCTACTATATCTCTAATTACAAGACTTGGCCCATCCTCTATCCGAGTGGCCCATATGCTTGTGATGAGGTACCCAGGGCCCATGGCCTCCATAGTAGCCCCTGAGACCTTCATAGTTGAGTCACAGCTGATGACGAGTGCTCATCCTCCACGGTGAAGATTGCTCGAGTGCATTGCTCCCGAGTACTCTTTGTCCGAGTGCATCTTCTTCCCGAGTCCTGCTTCATGTCAGCTAGCAGCGAGGCTATGAAGGGCTTCATGTAGATGTATGAATAGTGTGCACCGGATAGGCGCACCTATTAGGTGTAGCCCCCGACTTTGTGCTTAATTGTGAAGACAATTAAACATAAAGTCAAAGATCTTTAACCTATGTAGTCTTTCCCGAGTAGTATACAACTAGTATATGAGACTCTTCGGTATCATGTCAACCGGAATATGATTTATAGTCTTGCCGAGTAGCATGCCACTCGTATATGGGACTCTTCAGCTTCATGTCAGCTGGAAAAGGGGTGTTTATAGTCTTTCCCGAGTGGCGTCCCACTCGGAAGTTAGACTCCTCAGCATCATGTCAGCTGGAATGAATATTTATAGTCTCTCCCGAGTAGTGCACTACTCGGTAGTTAGACTCTTCAACGTCATGTCAGCTGGAATAATATTGCTCATGGCAACTAGTGGCCAAGCATGTAGGCCGAGTACCACTTTATGAAATTAAATCCATTGCGTGGTCAGGTGTACTCGAAAAAGATACCTACATCCTCAATTTTGATGAAGACCAACTTGTGATCCTTATAAGGATATATCCTCGATACCTGGTGGATAAGACATACCCAAACACATGTGTTCAACAATTAGTCCTTCATGACGCATATCTGTTTACCTCATCGGTTCCTGTTGGTAGCACTAGCACTGCAATTTTAACACAGCCAGCGAGCGGCCCACATTGAGCGTGCTACTATAGAAACTCATGTCTTGGTGGCCTAGTACCGAATAAGCCAGCCTAAACCGACCCATCCAGCATAGGCTCTATAAAAGCTGCATCCCTCGCATGTCAGGATGAGTACTTCGATGTCGGTGACCTCAATCAACCAAAAGAATCCTTTCCCGTGAGCCTTTCTGACTTACGTTCTGGATGCAGTATGGTTGCCACAGATGCCCGAGTAGGTGTATTGAAGAATCTACTTACCCTCCTCAGGTGTGACGCCATGCATGAGAACTCCGGATGCACTCCAATGATACAGGTCTTCTCTGACTATGATAAGGGTTTTGCTTCGTCGCCTGATTTATTCGGCTTCGTTGTAATTGAAAGATTGGGGTCTTCCAGTCTTGGATAATAATGGCATCTCCGTAGATTCTGGGTTTGATGCTGCTCCTGACTGAAAGCTCCAGCGGTGGCTTGTTGCCATGTTTTTGCCAAATAGGTACCCGAACGCTGCGCTAGCGCAGGATTCGGCTGGCAACCCTCTTGGGGCATACCCAGTCTGACAAAATTGTAGCCGAATAAGGTACCCGAACCTTGCATTAGCACAAAATTCAGCTGGCGACCCTCATGGGGCGTACCCTATCCAACAAAGTGGTACCCGAGCTCTGACTGGTGACGGAGGTCGATTATTAACCGAATAAAGTACCCGAACCTTGCATTAGCGTAGGATTCGGCTGGTGACCCTCATGGGGCGTACTTTACCCAGCGGAGTTGTGACCGGACGAGGTACCCGAACCTAGCATTAGCGTAGGATTCGGCTAGCGACCCTCATGGAGCGTACCTCACCCAGCCAAGTGGTATCTGAACTCCGACTGGCGCCGAAGGTTGGTTATTAGCCCACATGGGGCATAGCCGGGGAAGATGACGTCCCGACTTGCGCAAGTACTTGGTCAGTAGCTCTCATGGAGTATTCCGAGCGTATCTTGGCAGACCGACCTAGCCCCCGAGCGTAGAAGATAGGCTCGTGGCCCTGAGTTCCTGTCACGCGTATCCGGAACTAGCCCTGCATTATAAACATATCGGATGAGTAGCATCTGATGATGAAGACAATCACCCGAATAAAATTTATATATTTTATAGTATATGTAAATACATGCTCTTCCTCTTTGTGATATTAATTTCCCCGAGTAGTTGACCCCTTACGTTTAAGCACTCTGCCCGACTAGTCATAGCCCCCTAGCGTCGGGAGTTGGCTCATGGCTCTTTCCCAGACACGCGTTTTGGATGACTTGAGTTTGTCTTTCATGGAGCAAAGTTTCACGGATCGGAGTTTGTGCTACTCGAGTACTTTTGCAATCATTTAAGAGCAAAAACAGAAAAAGTGCAGCTTGTACACCTATTAGGTATAAGCGGCTGCGGCATTGGCGAGGCCAAGTGAGGAAATATTTATCAGAAAGCGACTTAGCTGTTCGATATTTCGAAGTGGGGATGCCATCCTTGCATTTGAGCTTCTGAGCCCCAGAGCATGTCACTTGTTGTTCTAATAATCTCCAGTTGTTGAAGGTCGAAGACGGTTGTGACCGACTACCACAATGAAGCCATTCGACTTGCGTTTACAGTTCCCAACCTTAGTCAGGGCCGCATCATCGGTGTCCTTCCGCTTCTTCTGTCAGGGTGCCTTTTTGTCATCGAGGGCCTCAGCAACAGCGTCAGCCGAGTCGACGTACTTGTTCACCATGTTGAATAAAGTCTTGACAGAGTTGGGAGGCTTCCGAGTGAATTTAGCGATGAACGGGGTGTCTTTGACTCCTTTTCAAAAGGCGGCGATGACGACCTCGTCCTTGATCATTGGGATTGAATTCTTCTTCTCAGAGAATCTCTTGATGAAGTCACGAAGAGACTCGTTCTTCCTTTGATGCAACTGATATAAGTCGTACTCGGAAGATGGCCTCTCGTATGTTCCCTGGAAGTTGGTGATGAAGCGTTCCCGGAGTTCTCCCCAGGAGCCGATTGATTGCTTGGGAAGTCCTGTTAGCCATGGCCTCGCTGAGTCGGCTAAAGCGACTGGGAGGTAGTTAGCCATAGCTTTGTGATCTCCTCCGGTTGCTCAGATTGCCAGAGTGTAGACCGTAAGCCAAGACTCGGGATTGGTCTTGCCGTCGTATTTTTCGACTCCTATAGGCTTAAAACCCGATGGCCAGTTGTTGGCACCGAAAATCACCGGCAGCGTTGTGGACGAGCCGATGATCTGGTTCGGCGCCTACAGACACGCAAAGGCCTAGGAGATTTGCTTAACTCCAGTGCAGGTCCTAAATCTTGAGGTTCGTAGGCGTGCCAGTCAATTTGACCCTGCAATTGACAAGGAGATAGAAAATATTAGATCATTGAGCCAATCGGCTAGAAGCCGAATTGGACTCGTCTCATCGGCCGATGGCCGATATGGACCGAAGCACTTATACATCGACTGGAAGCCGATGACGGCATAGATGGATGATAAATAAAACAAGCGGCTAAGGAATCAATAACAATATGAATAAATAGACTAGCCAACTATTGATATATGTATCGGCTGAAAAGCCGATGGCAGTGTAGCGTGCCAAAAACGTGTTGAACAATGCAGTCGGCCTTAAGTAACAAAAAGCAGGAGGTCGAAATTAACCGATGTAGCCCGGCTCGAGAAGCAAGAACCCGTTGAGTAGGGTGGCGATGCGCCGAAGTTTGTATTGATCTAATTGATTATTTACACGGTCCCCGGGCATACGTATTTATACCCTGAGTTGATACAGTCCTGATCAGATACGAAACAGGAGTTTCCTAATTATAAAAAGAAAAACAACAAGTCCTGATCGGGCACGAGATCAGGTTTCCTAAGAATTATTATCTCTACCTAATTTATAGATAAGATACTAACTGCCTCTTCATGGTCTTCACGATTCCTTCTTGAATCCGGCTTCTTCTGGGCTTAATCCCCCCCAATTAACCGTGATCTTCCTTAACCGAATCCAATAAAGATCCGTACCAAATTTTGGCGTTAACACCAGTCGACCTGTTGTAGCTCCTGGGTGAAGGTCGGTACTCCTTCATCTTCGTGAGGACTCCGACCCCGGCTATGGCGGCGAAACTGCTCGTGGCGGAGGCCGAAGCGCTCGTTCTCGTCTTCCAATCGGCGTTGCTCGTCTTCCTCTCGTTCGCGGCGCCGAGCGTTGATGTCCTTCTGAAGGTCACGCCATAGTCAACCTCGGAGATCCTGGTTATCCCAGCGGTTGCTTTGACACCGCCGGTTGTTGTTGGGGTTACCGAGTGACATCTGAAGTGACTCCGTATGCAGCCGACTAGAGCCAGCCACTCGGCGTCGCTTTGAGGTGGATGAGACTGCCGTTGGGGAAGCCGCCCGATTGGTTGGTATGAGTGTGTTGCCTAACTGTTGGTGCTGTTGACGAGCAGCAGCGGTGATCATAGTCTTGATCTTCGTGATGGTCGGGGTGGCCTGGTGATCAGGCCCAAGCTGGACCATGTCCAGTAGGGTTGCGGCGGCCACGACGTTCCGTGGTGGCATGATGAAGACATCGTGGTCACCGACTCTTGTTTGGAGGATCTGCTGCTGAGCGGTTCGCCCAGCCCTGTGTAGGACGTCGTTGTGGTCATGCAGGCGTCTTGCTTCTTCCTCTTGTTGTTCTCGTAGTCGGCGGGCCTCCTCCTCTTGCTGTTCGCATAGTCGGCGTGATTCCTGAGTATGAGTAGAGCCTTTGCATGCCATGAAGATTCCTCGTGGCGGAGAGAAGCTTGCCGAACTGCTATCCAACTTAGAGTCGGAGTCCGACTGAGAGTCAAAGTCTGACTGAGTGTCAAAGTCGGAATAAATGATGGGGGTGATTATAACCCCAACCTCCCTAGATCTGATCTCGAGCGGCTCTGGGCCGTATCCGAGTCAAACTCCAGGGGATTGGGTTTGCCACGTCGGATGTTGTTTGAAGATATCTGCGACGTTGCCAAGTCTGTACGGGAGATTGATGATCTCTTCCCTTCTTAGCTCGATCTTGGCTGGCTCAAGGCCGAGTCCGAGTCGAACACCAAAGGAAAAAGTTGTCCCGAGACCCGGACAAGGTGAAGATTGCTGCAGTAAGTCGATGAGGGTTGCTGCAACGTCGTGTGGGCCAACTGGCGCGGAGTCAGCTGGTTCCCTGGCAGATCAGATCGAGTCCAAGTCGGCCAAGGTGAGGTTGCCGAATTCGTCGGCAATGAAGTCGAGGCTGCCGAACGTGATTGTGTCTCTAGGGGAGAACTTGCTGCCGTCGACTCCAGTTGTTGGATCCATCGAGCTTGTTGATGTAGATCTTGGCGAAGCCCCTACCTGGCGCGCCAACTATCGATGTTTTACACCGGCAATAAATATATGGGACTACTCGGCGGATGGAAACTTGGTGGATTGCAAAGGAACACAAGGAGATTTTATACTGGTTCAGGCCCTCGATGTGAGGTAATACCCTACGTCCAGTTGTGGTGTTATTCCTTTGAGGATTTGTGTTGATCTATGATCTTCTGATTTCTTCTGCCCTCAGGGGGCGCCCTGCCTCCCCTTATATACTGGGGGATAAGGGTACAAGGTAGGAGTCCCAGCCGGATATGGCCAAGGGATCTCCTTTTAGAGATACAACTTACCCGACTAGGACTGTATATTCCTTATTGTACAATGCAAAGTCTGCCGGGTGCTACTATATCTCTAATTACAAGACTCGGCCCATCCTCTATCCGAGTGGTCCATATGCTTGTGATGAGGTACCCGGGGCCCATGGCCTCCACACCACCCCAAAAAGGTCACCCTGAGTTTGAGATTTTTCCCATTGGATGATTTGTTGCAAATTTGTCCCCCAACTAATTCATCTTGATTCGATAATCTTCTCATTGCAGCTACTCACATGTTCTCGTGGCCTCTTTTCATATGTGCTACATGACATGGTGCATCTCTTGGTCAAAATGGTCACAAAACCTGCCACATCAGCCGAGTCCAGCACGGTGGAAGCCTGAGAAAATTAAATCATGTTTGTCCAGCTGCGAATGTGGTCCCACATGCATTATTCCTTAGCAACATAGTGTCCTACCAAACTCGTCTTTTCCACCTTGTATCTGCCAAAGACTCGTGACAACCGGTGCCCAATGGTGTACTAGTGTGGCACCCTGAACTTTTCCAGCCAGAGAAACATAAGCTGACATAGACCAAGAGCCATTATTACCTATGGAATACGTACTAGTCCTAGGATACACAAGTTGGTACATACAAAAATAATAGTAGATCATAGCAGGCTTAAACTGAAATTATTATATCATCGGAAATAGTCCTTACAACCTTGTCAACATGGACAGGCCCATAGATGGATAACACGAACGCACAAAAAACAGGCAACATAGTGGCAAGGTAGAAGCGACAACAGCGATAACTACGTGACTAACTAAGCACAAGGAACTAGGCGACTGAGCACCTAGGCGACAAACCAAACCATAGGAACGGTTTGGGAACTAGGGACGAAACTCTAAAAGTCTTCATACTCATCTTGCTCCTGGAGAAACTCCTCAGCGGTCAGGCCAACGTCGTCTTCTCCGTACTCTATAAAGGGGTGTGTGTGTGTAACACACACACACACACACACACACACATATATATAGCAAGGGTGGGAAAAGATGACATGCTTGGTTTAACAAAGGGAGCTAAGGTTTTAATTGAGAAAACAACCTTTTAAGTAAATGATAAGTTCCTTTGCAAAATACTAGTGAGACAAATTTTAGTTGTCGGATAGAGGCTTGCGCCTCAGTCTATTTCACAGGTTGCTTTGTGATAACTTGTCATAGTGAGTAAAGTATGGTAACAACATTTCTTTCATTTCCTCTATTATTTTCCTTTCATTTTGTCAGCACCTTGACCATCTTCCATATGTCACCACTTAACCATTTCTCATAGTTAACGAGCTGTCTCAGCACAACCCAACACATTCTCGGCCTTAACAACACCGTGGTCCCAAAAGACACCCAGTCCTAACCATGCAGGTTAGTTGTCTGCCAGATAGGCTCCCATTCCATCAAACATCCTTTTAAAACATTTTGCAACCAAAAATATGCTATGAGAACCTCACATTCGTCCGTGACTATGGGCACGGCTGTTCGAACAATTCGACTAATCTCTGCAGAGATTATACGCTTTACCCACATGTCGTGAGTTAACTCTAATACACAACGCGTGTCGATCAAGCACGGTTGGTAAGGAAAAAACTCACTACAAGGCATTTCCAAAGCTAACCCATGAAGATCCTATGTCACAAAGTTAGGTCAAGTTCATGACCAAGTATCAGGAAAGTCCATGCCTTCATCCACTCAGGAACATCGGTGATGCTACAGTAGAGAACTGGTTCCCTGGAGGGAAACCGGGGAGGAGACGGCGAGGCGACTGCCAAGGGTGAGGGCAACAGGACCTCCAGGTTTCTCAGCGGGGAACAAGGAAAGGGACGGTGGGAGCCACGATTCCGCTGGGAATTGAGGCAGAGCAGAGGGCTTTGTCACGGCATGGCGTTGGCACGGTGCATGACAAAGGGCGACGCGGGCGCGGTAGGGAGGCGGACGTGACAGTGGCTTGGTTTGGCACTCTGTCGAGCAAGTGGCAGGTGTGCAGCTTCAGCTGGAGGAGAGGGACGAGCGCTGTAATACCCCTCTCTCGTTAACCAATATAAGTCAATAGGAGTGGAACGTCAATACCTGCATTACCTGTACCTGTCCTAGGAATCTAGCATGTACATACAGGACACTTGTGGATCATAGCCAAACCTGCTTTATTTATTAGACAGAGCTCTCTTACATAAGTTGCAGCCATGGACAGAACTCGAGCATGCAATGATACATTACAAAAGACAATAGCAGAAGCACATGCTACGCCTAATGACACCCACAAGCATGGCTTGGGACCTAGACCAAAACCCTAAAAGTCTTCATATTTTGCTTTGCCACACCCTGAGTTTTTCCCTTATTAGAGCCACACAAAAATATACCAAAGAAAATACCTAAAGAAATTATTTAATTAAGGCTAGAAAAATTAATTAATGGTGAAAACATAAAATAATAATCCATCATGGCTGGGAGTATTTTTCTTGTATTCCCCTTGCCAAAATACACTAATAGTATTTTTATTAGAATTTTTAGAGCACTGGAGATAATTTTAATAAATCAAAACGTATTATCAAAATTTAAATTCATCTGGAAATCCCTTTTTACCTTTTCCTTTCTTTTCTTTTCCATTTTCCCTCCCTTGGGTCGTTGGCCCGTTCCTGTGCTCGGCCTACTCGCGCGGCCTAGCATACCCGCACCTCTCCCCCTCTCTCTCTGACAAGTCAGGCCCACGGGGGCCACCGCGCTCGCTCGCCCCTCCCGCTGATAGGCCGGGTCCTCCTGTCAGCTTTTTCTTCCTCCCGCCGTTCTCGGCCTCGCCCGAGCCATGCAGCGCCGTCGATCTCCTCGATCGTTCGGCCTCCCCTTCCATCCGTCCTCGATTCGAATGCCATAGACCCAGTCTCCCCACCTCCCCGTGCACTTCCCCTAGGTTCTCCACCCCTCTTTCCCACGCCCGCGAGAGAATCTCGCCACTTTCCTCACGGCCGCCGTTTTCCCCTCTTCGCAAAATTTGGCCGCCTCGGCCACGATCTTCCCCGGCCAATCCTATTTAAGCCCTAGCCAACATCCCCTCTCTCTTTTCCCCCAAAATCCCGAGCTCCCCTACACCCTAACCCACTCCACGCTGTAATCCCAAAGCTCCACCGCTCTCCGCCACCACCGGTCGCTCGCCGCCACCGAGCTCCCCCCTCGCCTCCGTTCGCTCCGCCGCACGCCGGGGCACCTAGGCTGCCACCCCCGTAGGTCCCTATGCCGCCGAAGCCCCTCTCCCACGTTATCCCCCTTGGTGAATGCCGCCGCCGGCCTTCGGCCATGAAATGCCATCGATCCGTTCACTAAACTCACCCCTAACCACTTCCTATATCTCCACCAGGGCCCCCTCGTCAATGTCCGCCCCTCCGTCGCCGTCGGATGCTGCCAGAACGTCTCCACCATTGTCCTGCCGAACCTCGCCACCGTCGCACCTCTCTCCCCTCGCCACCGTTCATCCCGCTCCGTCATCGTCAAACCCCAGTGAGGCTCCCCCTCAATTCCCCGTCTTCCCCCGCAACTAGCAGCCGCTCCTCGCATGACGGATGGTCGCCGGCGGCGACCATCAAGCTGCTCGCCCATCAAGGCTCGGCCGCGCCAATGAGGGCCGAGCCTCCTTTTGCTCTTGGACATCTAATCTACCTCAGCAGATCGGGGACGCCGCGTCGACAGGGTCGCCCGCCGTGGCTGCCTCGTCGACAGCCACGTGGTGCCGCTGCGTTGGGCCACGGTAGACGTGGTCCACCGTGCGCCGCCCTCCTGTGCGCCACGGACCCATGGGCCCCACCTATCGGTGCCGGTCCCCGGGGTCTACAGACGCCATAATCCGGTTTAAATGCGCAATAAATCAATAATGCTTTATTTTTACATAGTAAAACCACAGTGAATCTTTGAAAATTCATAACTAATTCATACAAATTCTGATTAATTCCATTCAAATTTCATTAAATTCAGAAAAATGCCAAGAATCCAATAAAAATAGTTTTAGTTCATGGTCCAGTGTTCTTGTGTACTGTTTTTATTATTTGTTCTTTGATTGTCGTAGAAGCCGACGTTTCCGACCCTCCCGTGTACTACGGAGTGGTCATTGAAGTTGTAAAGCTAGAGCAAGATAAGTTACATCGTAATCTCAATCATTGTGTACCCAATTTATGCCAAATGCTTTTTTTAAAAATAAACATGCATGTTTTATTATTTCATGTGGCTTGGGAAGATGACTTATATGTGTATAGTTGACGGCCATAGCTTGATAACCGCTATTCCTTTGTAACCTAGGTAACAATATGACCAGGATGTATTTCTAGGATGCTTAGCCATGCTTAGAATCAACTAGCTCACCTTGGGAAAAATAATAGCACTTCTGTCGTGCTTGTTTATGATTCAACTTTAGGTTGAAATAATGGAACTTTGGTCATGGATAATCACTTAACTAAAATATGACCCTAATGGTGGGCTGTAGGTGCATGGTTTTGCTGGTCACACCCATGACAGTTAAGGATCGGTTCACGGAAACCCCTTGAACAGTTATCTGTACATACCACAAGCCAGCGTGGGCAACGGCTGGGCTTGTAGCGTAGCTTCTCCCTCACCTAGGCACTGTTGGTGAGGATTGGCGTGATGGAGTTGGGTCAACTCGGCGTCGGGTTGATCGGCTTCCGGATCCATCGCGGTGCTAGGGGGTAACCCGGTTGATATGGTGTGCCCTGTCGGCAGGTGCAACCTCAGCATGGTGTGGATAGTTGGGGAGCACTAGAGTGAACGATCCTGTCACAGCCTCTCGCGAAGTGTTGTGGTGACAAGCCAACACAAGGGAACGTGTGTGGGGTTGTATGTGGGTACATGTGTACACCTCTGGCTAGAGTTAAAAACTATTCGAATAGCCGTGCCCGCGGTTATGGGCGTTTGGTCAGGACTCACCGTGTTAGTCCCACTATAATAAATTAACTTAAAATACTATGTAGGGATAGGATGGGTGGTTTGGGCCTAGTCAACATGGTGTAGTGTTGATCAGTGGTGATTTAATATTGCTTAATTAAACAACCTTTTCACCCATTTCTAAACTACTACTGTTTGCAACTGCTTTATGCAAATGAACCCAAAGCCATTTCCTTGTCCCCCATGTATTGTGCATATTTGCGGGTGTAACTTGTTGAGTACTGTAGGTGGTACTCAATCATGCTCCTTTTCCCCCTCTCAGAGATGGAGTTCTACTCCGACGAGGATCATCAGAAGGAGTAGGCTGGATCCGCCGTCAAGCTGCCTATGAAGTGGAAGCCTCTGTGCGACTTAGTTCTTCATAGGTTTATTTGTCATCTTCCGCGGTATTTCTGTAAGACAATTTTTATTTTGTTTGTAAGACGTACTCTATATGAAAACTTGGTATTGATGTACCCTGGCTTTCCTGGACAGAGATTTAATACACAAGAATGTTCAGAATTCTGGTTGTGCATTTCTGGGTGTTACATGCTTGCTCTTGAAGGTATTCATCAATAGTTGGATCTTGATCATCATATATTTCTGAGGGAAATAAGGGTGAGTATACGGGGTACTCAGCAAGTCACAGAAATGGAGTGGAATGCCACGTTTGTCAAAGAAAGGTTTTGGGTTTATTTTTGCAATAAGTTCTAAGTTGAAAAATATTTTAAAGGAATTCTAAGTGTTCTTTAAGTTGTCAGAAGGAGCTCACCTCGATCCACTCTGTGAGTTTACTTTGTAACAACTCACCACAATTATTAGGAAGAGACTTACGTCTCGACCTATTCCACAAGTCATTTTACAACAACTTGTCACGAATCCATTTTGGAGCATACCGTCTAGAACAACATCTCCATTTAGTTGGATTAAAGCTTCTCGAGCACAGTTCCACTTTCACTCAACCCTGACTATAGTGACGAACAACACCTCGGAACACACAAATTTGTTTCAGACCACTCGAGTCTCACACCTGCCACTCAGGCCGGTTCTGGTAACGGTTCCCAAACCACAAATATTTTAGTTAAAGACAAACTACGCTAGAGGAATCACTTCACATCCGCCCATGACCGTGAGCACAGCTATTCGAACAGTTTATCTTTGCAAAGGGTGCACGCTTTACCCACATGACACAAGCTTACTCCAGACACCCGACACGCATTGATTAGATACGGCTGGTGAAAGGAGGTTTGTGAAAAGGTCTTTCCAAAGTATCCCCAGATAGCCAGTTGTCGACTGGACGGGTCCCAGACCAAATACCAGGCAAGTCCCAGACTTTTTGTGCTCAGGGTCCCACGGGTGCATCTCACTTAGCCACCCTGGCAACTCAATGTCCATCGACAGCCAAGCATACCCTAGTTCCCCAACTTACTTGGCCAAGGGTGTCCCATTCCACCCATGTGGTCGCACAAATCTATGATAAATGGAATTCCCTCAAGGAATCGGTCCTTATATGCCATGTGAGGTCAGGCCACACAGGTGATGAAGATTCAAGAAGAATATTTTTTTTTCTTTGCAAAGTGTCCGACATCGAGTGTCGGTCTTTTTAAACCATTTCTGAAAAAAACCATAATTTTTCCAATCGTTAAGGTGTATAGAATTTGTGGGTCGTCGATGCCAGTACTCAAAGAATTCAAGAACTAGGACGACAATAGGGCAACAAGGACGTAGGGTTATCAATCAACAAGGAAGATATAAATACAGCAAATAGGGTCAGGACTCTCGGATCGAGATGCGAACCGCAGACGATAAAGTGCTCCAAGAATGCGTAATTTGCAAACAAAATATTTTTATAAAAATATAGGATCAACATGGTTGAAGGGTGACTTGCCTTGCTCCAGATCTTGGACTTCCTCAGCGTAGGGTTTGATCGACTGCTCCTCGAAATTGACTTCTACGCGTCGCAAAACAAAAACACACAAAAGACATAAAATCAGAACCTATCATAGACAACTAGTAGTGCCATTGTGTATATCTCACTTTTAGAAAAATTTTGAGAGTTGAATGGGCTCAAACGGAGTTACGGTTAAAAAGATATGAATTTTTGAAGATTAAATCAATTTCAGGATAATAGAAAAGTACTTGAGAGAACTTCGGAAAAAAAATTGTTTTTAGAACAAAGGTTGACAGGTGGGTCCAGGGTATCAAGGAGAGAGAGCAGTGCGGGGCTATGGCCCATTGGGCCCAGGAGCGGGCTGGGCCAATGACTTTCGGCCTAGAGACTAGATGGGTGAATTTTTACTGTTACTAATTTAATTTTTTTTTAATTTACAAAACTAATTTTTGATTTGGGTCAATTGCAGAAATAGCCTCTTGCCGCCGTGGGCCACGGCGGTATTTAAAAACCGCCATGGCCCAGGACGGCGAATGGCATCCCCGTCAGGCGCGGCTAACGGCACCGGCCGCCGTTAGCCCTGGGGGGCCACGTGGCCTTGCCGCCCTGGGGGACGGCGGCGAATGGGCGGCGAATGCATAAGACCGTCCGCACAGCTGTGGCGCCTCCCGACTAGGTGGAAGGCCACCATGTGCATAAGGCACCCGATCCCAGGATCAGTAGTCGGGTACGCACAACAATGATACAACACAGAGTTACAATAATACATAAACAGAGTACTTACATATACGTACAAGGAGATCCATCCAGGACAGACCCAGGATGGGCAAAATAATCAACTGGTAAACTAGCGAAACAGCAGAACAGGGCGGAAGCTGGACAAAAACTACTCCACAGGCTCGGTTGGGAACTAGGCTCGAAACCTTCAGAGGTCTTCGTAGTCGGCCTAGTCTTGGAGGAACTCGGCAGCAGTCGGATCTTCGTCTTCCACTCCAAAACCTACTATACATATATATGAACAAGGTGAGTACTTTCGTACTCAGCAAGCCGGGAATGATGCCATGTTGGTTAGACAAGAAGAGCTAAGGGTTTCATTTGCGAAAGACTGCCTTATTAAACTCTTTTCTTTGCAAACACTAGTGAGTTCCAAATTTTAGTTGGCGGACAGAGGCTCACGCCTCCATCCAATCCGCAAGTTGCTTTTCAACAACTCACCACTTAAGGAATCAAGAGTAAACATACATGTTCTTATTATCTTTTACTTTGCATTTGTTGGTCCTTTATCTCCCGAGTAGCTACAACCACTCGTTGATCCTGAGACTCGGCTACAACAAATCTCAGCTGTGGCACTTGATGCCCGCTACACTGGCTACAACCAGCTAGCTAGTCGGCCGCCCTGGCTACAACCCGGGGGCTCATCATCGCTGCCCTGGCTACAACCCGGGAGCATGATCATGGCACTAAATGCCCGCTAGGCTGGCTACAACCAGCTAGCTAATCGGCCGCCCTGGCTACAACCCGGGGGCTCATCATCGCTGTCCTGGCTACAACCCGGGAGCATGATCATGGCACTGAATGCCCGCTAGGCTGGCTACAACCAGCTAGCTAGAACACTGCTGCCCTGGCTACAACCCGGGAGCGTGCTCATCACCGTCTTCTGGCTACAACCCGAAGACTGAATTGCCGCCCTGGCTACAACCTGGGGGCTTAAACTTTGCTGCCCTGGCTACAACCCGGGAGCATGATCTTCATCCTGTTTACTTTTCATACACTTGTTTATGGTGCTTAACACCCCGGACCACACAGATCCGTTTCTGGCCACACAGGCCTTCCGTTTGCTTACTCGGCAAACTCAGGTCACGGTTCCCTTTCAAACACTTTTCACAAATCACTGACAAAACAATCTACGCCATGGGAATCGTCCTTAATGATAATACATAGCCAAGCCACACAGGCACTGTCTCTGTACATCAAGATTTTCACAAATCTTTCCTTTATTTCACAAAACACGCCGATACACAGGTATCGGGGTTTTTTCCAAACTGTTTAGTAAAACCCATCATTTTTTCCCAACGACAAACAACGTTGCAGGGCTAAGCCATTTTACTCGGCATCGTATCCTCAGATAGGATGCTAGCGTGCCATTTGTGGGGCTCTTCAAGGGAGAAATATAACAACATCCTACCAAATAAGTGCTACTATGGGCGGGTCCATCGGTTGCGCTTGCATAACCGAGGCCAACAGTTTAAAAAAGGTGTAACTAAGCATGCATATATTTTCCAAACAACATAGTTTGCATATATGGGAAACAATATGATCAAAGAGGCTTGCCTTGTTCCAAGGAGGGGTCTTCTTCGGCGAAGGTGGCTTCGGATCGTCCACCGGTTCAGGTTCTGAACAAGCAGAAAGAAACACTGATAAGCAGGAGAAGTAAAACACCAAGAAAAAGGATCAAGAAGTAGTCGGCTGCAGAAAAGGGGGCAGTCGGCTGAACCAGGCTTGCGAACCAGGCGACAGAGCTCCAAAGCTTGAGAGGATGAAAAACTTAGCAGAGCTGGAGCTGGCCGGTTTGCAAAACAAAGGAAGAAGGGCACGGTTGGCCATATATATATATAGCCGACGTGCAAGGTTGAGGCACGGTGGAGCTAGGCAACGGGTGGAGCAAGGAAGTCAAGATGAACTGACAGGGATATGACAGGAAGTGACTTTGGAGTCCAACTGGTCAGAGGAGTTGGCAGGCACTGTAGCTGCGATGAGACATTAAGGTCAAGGCTAGGACAGGTTGGAGAAATCTCACTGACCGGGCTTCGGACTGACCACTGGTCCAAGCGATGCTGCGGTTAGGTGAAGATTGATTCTTCACTACTTCGGTAGTCGGCGTCCAACGGGTGGGTGCAACTCGGGGAACAAAGAAGCAACAGGTCTCAACAAGGTAGTCGGCCACTCACAGTGCTCACTCGGCAGCAAAGGGGTCCGAGTAAGACAAGGATAAGGGCAGGGTACAAGGACTGAGTAGCAACTCTACTCGCACAAGAGAGAAGGTAGTCGGCTGGCCGGGAGAGGGAAAACAGAGGCACAGCTGACAGGATAGAAAAGATTAAGATCAGAAAACCAGTTACAACAGGGAAAAGGAAAGCGGGTCGTTACAAACCTCCCCCACTTAACAGAATCTCGTCCCGAGATTCGGCTACTCGGCAAAGAGCTCCGGGTACTCAGCTTGAAGGCGATCTTCTCGTTCCCATGTAGCTTCGTTTTCAGAATGATTACTCCATTGCACCTTGCAGAATTTGATTGCCTTTCGTCTTGTATGTCTGTCCCTTGTTTCCAAAATCCGAATAGGGCGTTCCTTGTATGTAAGGTTGCGTTGTACGTTGATCTCTTCCAACGGAACTTGCTCTTCTGGGATGCGAAGACATTTCTTCAACTGGGACACATGGAACACGTCGTGGACGTCAGAGAGTTCTTCGGGTAACCTCAGTTGATACGCCACTACTCCGCGTCTGTCGACAATAGGGTAAGGTCCGATATAGCGAGGCGCTAGCTTTCCACCCATTCCAAATCTCTTTGTTCCTCGTAGGGGTGATACTCGGAGATACACATGGTCTCCTATCTGAAACTCGAGCTCTCGTCTCCGATTATCTGCATAGTTCTTCTGCCGGGTTTGGGCTGTCTTCAAGCGCTCTCGGATAACCTTAACTCGCTCTTCTGCCTCTTTCAAAATGTCTGGTCCAAAAACCATCTTTTCTCCTACGTCTGTCCAACAGAGTGGGGTTCTACACTTGCGTCCATATAGAGCTTCATTGGGGGCCATCTGGATACTGGCTTGATAGCTGTTATTGTAGGAGAACTCGGCATAAGGCAGACAGAGATCCCAGGTTCCTTCAAAATCCAAGGCACATGCTCTTAGCATATCTTCCACGATCTGGTTGACTCTCTCGGTTTGTCATCCGTCTGGGGGTGATATGCGGTACTGAAATTCAGGTTAGTGCCCATTGTCTCATGCAACTTTTGCCAAAAGTGGGAGGTGAACTGAGCTCCTCGGTCAGACACTATCTTCTTTGGGACTCCATGTTGGCAGATAACCTTGGTCAGATACAGCTCGGCTAGCTTCTTGGCCGGGTAGGTTGTCTTGACGGGGATAAAGTGGGCGACCTTGGTCAGTCGATCCACTATTATCCAGATGGAATCATGTCCTGCCGGGTCTTAGGTAATCCAACGATGAAATCCATTCCTATTTCTTCCCATTTCCACTCGGGTATCCTTAAGGGCTGAAGCAATCCTGCTGGCTTCTGATGCTCTGCTTTAACCCTTTGGCAAATGTCACAAACTGCGACATACTCGGCAATATCTCGCTTCATTCCAGGCCACCAGTAATGATCCTTAATATCCTTGTACATCTTGGTACTTCCTGGGTGGATGGAATAAGCGGACTCATGGGCTTCTCTCAAGATCAAGTCTCGGATTTCCTTTCTGTCGGGCACGCAAATGCGTTTCCCAAACCAAACAGTTCCTTTGCTGTCGATGGAGAACTCGGGGGCTTTTCCCTGGGCCATGCTTTCCTTTAGAGATACAATCTTTTCATCTACTTTTTGAGCTTCTCTGATCCGGTCCTCCAAGGTAGGCTGAATCAGCAAAGTCGCCAGCGTTCCTGGCTTGACCATATTTATCCTTAGCTTTTCCAGCTCTCGACTTAGCTCGGGTTGAAGGGGCGGGGTCAAGATGGCATTACAATGGACTTTCCGACTGAGGGCATCGGCAACAACATTTGCCCTGCCAGGGTGGTAATGTATTCCAAGCTCGTAATCCTTAATCAACTCAAGCCATCTTCTTTGTCTAAGATTAAGCTCCGTCTAAGTGAAGATGTACTTCAGACTCTTATGATCGGTGTATACTTCACACCGGTTTCCAACCAGGTAGTGTCGCCATATCTTCAAGGCATGCACTACTGCTGACAACTCTAGGTCATGGGTCAGGTAGTTCAGCTCATGGGGTCTTAACTGTCTTGAGGCATACGCAACCACTCTTCCTTCCTGCATAAGCACACAGCCTATGCCTAGTCGGGATGCATCACAGTATACCTCAAAGTCTTTCCTGATATCCGGAAGGATCAACACAGGTGGGGTAGTCAGCCTTTTCCTTAACTCCATGAAACTTTTCTCACAGGCGTCACTCCATTCAAACCTCTTTTCCTTTTTTAGCAATTCTGTCATGGGTTTGGCAATCCTTGAAAATCCTTCAATGAATCTCCGATAATAACCAGCCAAACCTAGGAAACTTCTCACTTCCGTGACCGTAGTCGGGATTTCCAAGAAAGCACGTCTCTCACTTTCCCCGGGTCCACTTCTACTCCTTGGGCAGTGACCACATGCCGAGAAAAGCAACTCGGTCTAGCCAAAACTCACACTTCGAGTACTTGGCAAACAACTGGTGCTCTCTTAACTTTCCTAGAACCATTCTCAAATGTCCAACATGTTCTTGCTCGTCCTTGGAGAAGATTAGGATATCATCCATAAATACCACGACAAACTTGTCGAGATATTCCATGAATACCTTATTCATAAGACTCATGAAGAAAGCTGGAGCATTAGTGAGTCCGAAGGACATCACCGTATACTCATATAATCCATATCGGGTCAGGAAAGCTGTTTTGGGTATATCTTCAGATCTGATCTTCAATTGGTGGTATCCTGATCTCAAGTCAACCTTAGAGAAAACTTTAGCTCCTTGCAGCTGGTCGAACAGATCATCTATCCTTGGTAGAGGATACTTATTCTTGATGGTTACTCCATTCAGTGCGCGATAATCAACGCACATCCTCTTGTCTTATCCTTCTTTTCCACTAGGAGCACTGGAGCTCCCCAAGGTGATGTGCTAGGTCGCACAAAAACCTAGGCTCTCAAGTTCTTCTATCTGCTCTTTCACTTCGGCTAACTCATTAGCCGCCATTCTATAGGGTCTCTTGGATATGGGTGCTGTGCCGGTAGCAACTCTATAGAGAATTCAATCTCTCTATCAGGGGGCATTCCGGGTAAACTGTCTGGGAAGACATCGGGGTACTCATTGATCACCGGCACTTCTTCCAAAGGGACTATTTGCATGGAGCTCAGGAGGGGTCGGTTCTTAGGGTCTCCAAGGGAGGCAAACTTCACTTCTTGTCCAAAAGGGCACTGCAGGGTTATGGTGCTAGTTGCACAGTCTATTCGGCCCTTATGCTTAGCTAACCAGTCCATGCCAAGAATCAAATCCAAGCCTTGTGATTCCAGGACAATGGGTTGGCTGAGAAACTAACTCCTTTAATTACCAAGGTAACTCCAGGGCAAGATTGGTCTGACCTAAACTCCTTGCCAGGGGAGTGTATGACCATAGGTATACTAAGACCTCGAACATCCCAACCATACTTATCCACAAAAGATTGAGAAATAAAGGAATGCGATGCTCCAGAATCAAACAGAACAACTGCAGGTACGGAGTTGACAAGAAACGTACCCATTACCACATCTGAAGCTTCTCGGGCTGTCTCTGACTGGATATGATTGACTCGGCCACGTCCAAAGGTCGGAGGGGCACGGGAGGCAGATCCATTAGTATGTGTAGTCGGCTGTCCTCGACTGAACACAGGGGCTCTTGAAGCGCTGGCGTTAGGGCGTCCAGGGACTGCAGGGTCTTGCTTCTGGGGACAGTGTCGGGCGAAGTGACCCAACTCGTTGCAGTTGTAGCATCGGCTTCCCGGGGCACTCGGAATACTCTTCCGCTGAAGGCCGGCTGAGGTAGGGCGACTTGCACCGGTATTTGCACTGAGGGGTCGGGACTGAACAGAAGAAGTCGGGCGAGAAACAGACGAGCGAAACACCCGCTCTTGAAACTGGGATGGGGCAAACTGACGGGAAGGACTGGGGAGATAGGGCCTAGAACTCGGACCACTACGAGACTGCATCTGGGATGCCTTGCGCTTGCGAAAAACGTCGATCTCCTTCCTCGCATCTTCAACCACTAAGGCTCTGTTAACCATGTGCTGGAAGGTAGGGAAGTCATGGGCAAGAAGCTGGACCTTCATTGCCACATTCATCCCTTTCAGAAACCTTCTGATCTTCTTCTTGTCCGTGTTCACGTCCTCTGGTGCATAGCGAGCTAGATGGTTGAACCTGCTCAGGTACTCGCTGATGCTGGAATGTCCCTGCTTGAGGTTGTTGAACTCTTCTCTCTTGATGTCTATTACTCCTTCTGGGACATGTGCATCTCTGAAGGCTTCCGCAAACTCGGGCCAGGCGATGTTGGCGGCATCTTGATGGGCAGCACAGTAGTTTTCCCACCAGTCAGCTGCGGAACCACGAAGTTGATGTGCAGCAAACTGGGTCTTTTCCGTGGGTGTGCACTGCACTAGGTTCAGCTTTCTATCCACATCCTTCAGCCAGTCGTCAGCCTCCATTGGCTCAGCGGTCTGCGAGAACTCGGCTGGACGGGACCTCATGAAGTCGGCAAGCTTGGAGCGGCTACGGACTTGTTCTGGTCGAGCTTGATGGAGAAGAGGCTGCATTGCGGCCAGATTCTGAGCAATGCCTTGTAAGATCTGGGTCTGGATGGCCATAAGCTGCTGGGGGTCTGCTGGAAGGTGAGGAGGTTGAGGCAATCCTCCAGGGTTTGCTGTTGCAGCGTCGAAGGTACCAAGGCCGGCTGCACGGCCACTTCCTGACATCCGATCGTGGGTCTGCTCCACTTCTTGTTCCTCCGCGGCAGTAAGCAGGTTGTTGCGGACTGGACCTTGGTCTTCAAAACCCAAGCGGGCCGGGGTACGGACGGCACGGCGCTGACGTTCTGCCATCTGGTCCTAGAAAAGGGCAACCAAAGGAAGAGGGGCTCAGCAAGGATATCGGCAACCAAACCGATGGAACAGATGAAGGAGCAACAAGATTAGCAAGATGGATTCAAGCAGCAGAACAAGGAATATACTCGGGAACCCAGCCTCAACGAAAAGATGACAGATGGGGCACTGGAACCTAAGAGCTTACGCAGGAACCCAAGGTAGGAAAATAGCCAAGAGTTTAGAAACATTTCCAAATTCTACAAAGCAGAGAGAGGTACCCAGACAAGTCCTAGTCTTTTGCAAATAGTATAGTTTTCAAAATAAGATCCTCAAAGACATCTACACGGGTGGGGTTTCGTTCCTAGGGCCAACCTTTTGCTCTGATACCACCGCTGTGGCGCCTCCCGACTAGGTGGAAGGCCACCATGTGCATAAGGCACCCGATCCCAGGATCAGTAGTCGGGTACGCACAACAATGATACAACACAGAGTTACAATAATACATAAACAGAGTACTTACATATACGTACAAGGAGATCCATCCAGGACAGACCCGGGATGGGCAAAATAATCAACTGGTAAACTAGCGAAACAGCAGAACAGGGCGGAAGCTGGACAAAAACTACTCCACAGGCTCAGTTGGGAACTAGGCTCGAAACCTTCAGAGGTCTTCGTAGTCGGCCTGGTCTTGGAGGAACTCGGCAGCAGTCGGATCTTCGTCTTCCACTCCAAAACCTACTATACATATATATGAACAAGGTGAGTACTTTCGTACTCAGCAAGCCGGGAATGATGCCATGTTGGTTAGACAAGAAGAGCTAAGGGTTTCATTTGCGAAAGACTGCCTTATTAAACTCTTTTCTTTGCAAACACTAGTGAGTTCCAAATTTTAGTTGGCGGACAGAGGCTCACGCCTCCATCCAATCCGCAAGTTGCTTTTCAACAACTCACCACTTAAGGAATCAAGAGTAAACATACATGTTCTTATTATCTTTTACTTTGCATTTGTTGGTCCTTTATCTCCCGAGTAGCTACAACCACTCGTTGACCCTGAGACTCGGCTACAACCAAATCTCAGCTGTGGCACTTGATGCCCGCTACACTGGCTACAACCAGCTAGCTAGTCAGCTGCCCTGGCTACAACCCGGGGGCTCATCATCGCTGCCCTGGCTACAACCCGGGAGCATGATCATGGCACTAAATGCCCGCTAGGCTGGCTACAACCAGCTAGCTAATCGGCCGCCCTGGCTACAACCCGGGGGCTCATCATCGCTGCCCTGGCTACAACCCGGGAGCATGATCATGGCACTGAATGCCCGCTAGGCTGGCTACAACCAGCTAGCTAGAACACTGCTGCCCTGGCTACAACCCGAGAGCGTGCTCATCACCGTCTTCTGGCTACAACCCGAAGACTGAATTGCCGCCCTGGCTACAACCCGGGGGCTTAAACTTTGCTGCCCTGGCTACAACCCGGGAGCATGATCTTCATCCTGTTTACTTTTCATACACTTGTTTATGGTGCTTAACACCCCGGACCACACAGATCCGTTTCTGGCCACACAGGCCTTCCGTTTGCTTACTCGGCAAACTCAGGTCACGGTTCCCTTTCCATCAAACACTTTTCACAAATCACTGACAAACAAATCTACGCCATGGGAATCGATCCTTAATGATAATACATAGCCAAGCCACACTGGCACTGTCTCTGTACATCAAGATTTTCACAAATCTTTCCTTTATTTCACAAAACGCGCCGATACACAAGGTATCGGGTTTTCCAAACTGTTTAGTAAAACCCATCATTTTTCCCAACGACAAACAACGTTGCAGGGCTAAGCCATTTTACTCGGCATCGTATCCTCAGATAGGATGCTAGCGTGCCATTTGTGGGGCTCTTCAAGGGAGAAATATAACAACATCCTACCAAATAAGTGCTACTACTGGGCGGGTCCATCGGTTGCGCTTGCATAACCGAGGCCAACAGTTTAAAAAGGTGTAACTAAGCATGCATATATTTCCAAACAACATAGTTTTGCATATATGGGAAACAATATGATCAAAGAGGCTTGCCTTGTTCCAAGGAGGGGTCTTCTTCGGCGAAGGTGGCTTCGGGATCGTCCACCGGTTCAGGTTCTGAACAAGCAGAAAGAAACACTGATAAGCAGGAGAAGTAAAACACCAAGAAAAAGGATCAAGAAGTAGTCGGCTGCAGAAAAGGGGGCAGTCGGCTGAACCAGGCTTGCGAACCAGGCGACAGAGCTCCAAAGCTTGAGAGGATGAAAACTTAGCAGAGCTGGAGCTGGCCGGTTTGCAAAACAAAGGAAGAAGGGGGCACGGTTGGCCATATATATATATAGCCGACGTGCAAGGTTGAGGCACGGTGGAGCTAGGCAATGGGTGGAGCAAGGAAGTCAAGATGAACTGACAGGGATATGACAGGAAGTGACTTTGGAGTCCAACTGGTCAGAGGAGTTGGCAGGCACTGTAGCTGCGATGAGACATTAAGGTCAAGGCTAGGACAGGTTGGAGAAATCTCACTGACCGGGCTTCGGACTGACCACTGGTCCAAGCGATGCTGCGGTTAGGTGAAGATTGATTCTTCACTACTTCGGTAGTCGGCGTCCAACGGGTGGGTGCAACTCGGGGAACAAAGAAGCAACAGGTCTCAACAAGGTAGTCGGCCACATCACAGTGCTCACTCGGCAGCAAAGGGGTCCGAGTAAGACAAGGATAAGGGCAGGGTACAAGGACTGAGTAGCAACTCTACTCGGCACAAGAGAGAAGGTAGTCGGCTGGCCGGGGAGAGGGAAAACGGAGGCACAGCTGACAGGATAGGAAAAGATTAAGATCAGAAAACCAGTTACAACAGGGAAAAGGAAAGCGGGTCGTTACAACAGCGATCGGACAGTCCGAATCCTCCGAATGCTAATTTTTAACACCAAAATTTTTGAAAATTTATTTGTCAAAATTAAATTCTTAAATTCTATTTATTGTGCCATTGCATTTATTGGGTCGATGTTTAAAAAAAAACCAAATATCATAGATTGTTCACGTCGTGAAAAGAACTTGTCAAACTGAGGGTATTTTCGGATCGCCACTCGCATTCCACTCCTCGTATGTCTGGATTGGCACTCGCAATCCACTCCTCCCCGTCTTTCGCCTACACGCTTCACAAAATTTAGTTTTAATCGTGGTTTATGGTATGTTTTTTAAAGTTTTTTTTATAATCCGACGATGTTAGGCGTTGGTTTGTAAAATCGTACTGATCATTTTTTCAAGTTTATTTTCGGTAAAACTTAATTAATGACATGGTAATAGGCCGGTCCGTTTTACGCGAGGGGCTTAGGACCCCAGGCGAACGGAATGTTAGGGCCTATGAATTTTTTTCCCAAATTTTTGCACAATGTACGTACTGAATGATTTTTAATTCGACATTGGAAGACGATATATTCTATTATTCGTCATCCACTCAGTCGATACTTAACGCAGTGCACGTACAATAGCATAGTGATATTAGCTAGATGCGAGCCGTTCGCATTGCGGCACGATAAATGCGACACCCATAGTACGAAATACAACAAGGGAGACTACATTGTTAGCAGTACAATGTATCTGAAGGATGGGATCGAGTCTACAGGGGGTGAATATGGACATGACAAATTTAAACAAGTAATGCGAGACCTCTAAATAAAGAAATACAACAATAGCCCCTAGGTCGTACGCCTCCTCGTCCTCCTAGGCTGCGCTCGCACATGCCCGCGCGAGTACGTCAGGCGGTCCGCCGGTACCCCACGGGTGGCTCGGACCGCTTGAGCAGCAGGGGAAGCACCGGCGTCGTGCGGCTGTGTGTGCGGTGCACCTCCGAGCTGTGACGACCCGATCACGTCCTGCTCCGGAACGAGGTCGTCCTCGGTAGAGATCCAAGCAGAGGTGCTCGGGGCAAATCCCCGCCCAGTGTCCCCCAAGTGGTGGTGAGATCCGCCGCGTGGGTCTGGTAAAGAAAAGCTCGCGTCAGCCGCATAAAAAGTGCAGTTAGTTATGGAGAATAGGTTCAATCCTGACGTACCTGACAATCCTCGCCCGATCGTGGAGGCTGCCGACCTCGATCCTCCGGCGGTACCAGAAGGACCTGCTTCCCACGACGTCCTGGCCCCTGCAGAACCCGCCGCTCCTGCCGATGTCCCTTCACCATGGGGACCTCACATATGTATCTGCATCGGTGGGACTGCATCGGAACGGCGACAAGTCAGAGCACGGACAACCGAGCGCATCGTGTTGCACAGCCGGTCGAACGTGATCGTCTACTCCTGCTGCGCGAGAGGGATGCCAGCCTGTAGGCGCTGCCGCAGTAGGTCCAGCTCCGTGTGGACCTGCCTAGCATCGTCCGTCTGTTCAGTAGGACATGCGTGGTTAGTTGCGCGTGGTACCTACCGTTGAAAATAGTATGAAAACCATTGACTCACCGCGCGGAAGTAGTCCTGGTCGCGGTGTGTCGGGTATGCGTCTCGCACCCCCGCAACGTGCGCCTGTGGAGCCTCGGGAGTGTACGTCACCCGTAGTCTGGTACGGGCCTGGTACCAGGAAAGGTACTGCTCGTACCTGGCGGCTGTGTAGGGGTGCAACTCCGTGATGACGTCCTCCGTGGCTATGAGCTAGTCGTTGATGTAGTCGACGATGGTGGGTCTCCACAGCCTACCGGCGGCCTGGCCACGCCGATTTAACCTGCAAAGCACAACCGGTGACACAATGCATAACAATACGGAATATTCATTTCCACATATACCTGTGAACGTGTTGCGGTACGCCCCTGCGTTGTTGATGGCCGAAGGTCTGTCGCATACCGAACTGCCGCATCACACTCTGCGGGCAGTGTGGCTCGACAGAAATGTCGAACAGCATTGGCGTCATCGTCAGCCAGTACGCCTGGTCCCTGGTGCAGAGGGACGATAGCCCGTGCGGCGCACGCGCATGCCTCGCCTCGGCGCTGTACGGCTCCCAGACAACGTCGTCGTCCATGATCCTGTCGAACTCCATGATGAAGTCTGGGTACGACTTCTGCACCTGCACGTGAGCGTACCGACGCTACAAACAGGAAAAGAATTCTCGTTAGTCCAAGTAACATAAAAAACCGAGACGGTTCTAACACCGAACATACCTCACGACGACACCACACCGTCCCCATCGTCGGATAGTCCTCCGGTGGGACACCCACGTACAGGCTCGCCTCGTACGGACTGTGGTCCACAACGGGGCAGCCGATCGCGAACCGCTCTGCCGCCCAGAGCTGTAGGAGGAGTGGACAACCCGTGAAGACCACTTCTGGCTCGGTCTTCCTGCAGCCGTCGCACAGACCCCTGTACGTGGCGGCAAGGACTGCCGATCCCCAACTGTATTGGGGAACAGCAACGTCCTCGGCGTCGGCTATCTCCCTCGCGTAAGGGATCAAGCCCTTGTCAACTGCGTGGCCATGCGAGTTGGTGAACATCACCCACCCGAACACCCACAACAGGTACGCCTCCAGGCTCCTCTGCAGTGAGTACGCGTCGGCCTCCGGGTCTAGCTGATCAGACTGCGGTAACATATAAGGAAGTTGACACTGTAATTCTAGTACGGACTGAAGGACGAACATAAAACAACAAGAAAGCATTCTTACCGTGTAGCTCAATACCCAAGCCTGAGGGGGGCCCGCATGCGTGTACGGGGAGATGTCGCCGACGAGGGGAAGCCCCGGAGCACAGTGAACCGGGGCGAACCGCTGCAGGATCTCCTCTCGCCACGCCTAGAGCCCGTCATCTGGGCCCACCGCATCGCCGGCTAGAGGCAGCCCAAGGAGGAAGCTGACGTCCTGCAGCGTGGGGGCCATCTCACCGCATGGGAGGTGGAAGGTGTGCGTCTCCGGTCTCCACCGGTCCACAAGAGCTGTGATCAGCGACCGGTCGATACCCCACTTCTTCGTCGGGTCATTCGGCTCCACTGCGGCTGCTACCAGCCTACACAGCGGCAGAAGGCCTGCCTCCCGCAACCTGACAATCAAAACAAAGCAAGTTAGTAAGTTGACACATACAGATTCACAGTACAACGTTCGTACGTACCTACTCGTGAACCTGTCGTCCACGGGAAGTAGTCGCCTAGAAGGTCGAGGACGTAAGGTACCGAGCTCGAGGTTCTGCACCGCCGAGAGAAACGACCGATGGGACTGATCGGTGGCGTGATCCAGCAGCTCAAGCGTCTGGTAGTCCATACCTGCAAGGAAAAAGAAGCGAAACGGATTAACTAAATTAAACATAGTGCATTACAGTCAGAAAATTAATAAACAGCAATATACCTTTAAAAGACCCATACTAAAACGAAACTCAGATAGCAGTACATGCATATTGGTACACATTACAGGGAGATTACATCAGCAACCAGCGGCTATACTAGACAACATAACCCGAAGGTGCACGAGGACGCCTGCGATGACGCTGCCGATCAGTGGTGCCTTTCCCAGTTGGCCGCCTTCCGTCGGCGCCTGATCCTTCCATAGGAGCTTCCGCTGCACTTGGGGCCTCGGCGTCTTTCGTGCACTTCTTGTAGGTATGTCCCTCCTCTCCACACCTACTGCAACGTTGAGCGCTAACGCCGCCTCGGATTCGTCCATATCATTGCGTATCCTCCGTGTCCGACGTCGGCCTGCCTTGTTCCTTGCCTTCGTCGGGTCAGGAATGTAATAAACTGGACTTGTGTCTTCAGTGAAAGTGCCGACGATGCTGAAACCAAAGATCTCGGTACTCCATGTATGCATGATTGCTTTCTTTTTAAAGTACGGAGACATATATTGGCGTTCATCAATGCCGCACTCCCCGCAAGTGGCAATGATATGAGAACAGGGCTTGTGGTACAAGCTTGGTTTCCGGCAGGAGCACGTGCATGTCCCATCTTCCTTTAGGACACACTCTTGTATAGGTTTCCTTGCGAATATGCCACGCCTGGACCAGTCGGCACACAATATCTCAAACCTACGCTCTCGTGTGCCCTGCACTCGGACTCGGTGCTCTCTTGCCTTCTTGCATTTCTCCTCAAGGTACTCTGTCATTTTGGTGCCGAACCAAAGGTTTCCATCGGCCATAGATGGGCCATTTTGTCTGCACCTATTGTAGAAGTACGTGTAGGATGAACTCCACGATGGCAACAAGGGGGAGTTGTCTCACACCACGCATGACCCAGTTATAGACCTCTGCAAGGTTCGTGGTCATTATGCCGTACCTTGCTCCACCTTCATCGTACAGCAATGCCCATTTCTCCTTCGGCTCGTGCTCGATCCACTGTGAAAATCTGCTAACCGAGGAACCGGGCCTCCTTCTGAATGTACCGTCATCGGTGGGAAGTGCACCTAGAGCTTCAGGGCCGTCAACACCTCTAGCTGGGGGTCTTGCAGAACTCTTGCGCCTATATTTGGCTGTCAGCTCATCAAGTCTCCTCCACAGCTCATTGAACTTCTTCTGTTGATTCTGAGCGCACAAACGTTTGAACATGGCCATGAGCTCCTTGTTTCTGAACAGCTTATAAAAGTTTGCGCCCATGTGACGCATGCACCATCTGCTCTTTACATCTTTCCACACCGGAGGGTATCCCTTGTCTGCGCAGCCGTTTCGCAGCTCCTCAATTGCACGCAGCATCCCTGGATGACGGTCATGTATGAGACATACATCTGGCCTCATCCCCACCACCTTTTCCTTAACCAGCTTCAGAAACCAGTACCAACTCTCTATGTTCTCGCCCTCGACGAAGGCAAAGGCCACGGGCAACACTTGGTTGTTCCCGTCTACTCCGATTGCCGTCAACATTTGCCCTCTGTATTTTCCAGTTAGGAACGTGCCGTCGATGCAGAGAATGGGCCTGCAATGAAGAAATGCAAACATGCACGCCTGCAGAGAGAGGAAGGCCCGCTGAAGGACGCTCTGCCCAGGATTTGCTAACGATGGGAAACTTTTGATTTCGGAGTAGCTGCCAGGATTCCTCGCACAGATGGTTTGCAGTAGACGAGGCAAATTATTGTACGAAGCTTCAAAACTGCCGTATCTCATTTCAATTATCTTCTGTTTGGCCCTCCATGCCTTGGCATATGTAATGGTGTACTTGTACTTCTCCTCGATGCGCCTGATAATTGACTTGGGCTCGAACCGGAGGTTCTCCACAACAGTATAATACAGCTCTGAAGCGATGAATGCAGATGATATGTTCCTGTGGTACTTCTGAACACCCGGAAGATGGCAGTTGTGCTCCGTCACGATTGACACGGACCAAAAGTCGTCATATTTCTTCCTGGATGCGTACATCCTCCATGGACATCCATCGCTTGAACTTGCACATTTCACTTCGTACACTGATCTGGTGGACTTTGATACCCAGAACTCCCTCCCAAGTAATACGGCTCACATCTTCACAGCCTCTGTCAACTGTGCTTTTTCGGCGTATCTAGCGCCTTGCACCACTTCATTCTGCCGATACTCCCATGCGACGGTGTGCCCCTCTGAGACAACGAGTCCGGAGAAGTCCTCGTTGTCCCATTCTGCCGGGTATACATCGTCCTCCGAAGAATCATCATCCTCCATATGCTCAGGTTCTGAGTCTTCAATTTCCATCTCCTGTACTAGACCTGGGTGTCTCTCCCCTTCATCTGCAAATCCCCCCGGTCCCATGTCTTCTTGGCCTCCTTCCTCTCCGGCACCCTCGTCTTCTGTCTCATTTTGGTTCCCTGTTTCATCAGGCCCTTCCGCTGTACTCGGACCAACCTGATCAATGCTGACCACGTCATGCACTACCACTAGGATGCTCGGTGCCCATCCTCGCTGCAGTGCACTCTCCACAAAAAATACCCAGCTGACCGTCGAATCTACTGGCATCAATTCCCACCAAAAACCTTCCACAGCCCAGCTAACCAGTGCGTACACCGTAATTGCATTTACTTGAGGATCTACTCCGAATCCCCTCATTAACCAATTGTAAACTCCAAGCAAACTTCTCTCAGCTGGAGCTATAATTCCCTTTTGTGCTACGTTGAACTCCGATAAATCTACCCCATATTGTCCTTCTCTGACATTTCCTTCACCGTGGTATATCACGAATACAACTCTATTTGCCATTTCTGTTCACAAAAAAGATTTTATTAATCTGTACTAATCAATATTCGTTCCATAAAAAGGCTATACGTATGAGTCAAACCATTACCGTTTCTATATGTTACAAACTAATCCAGCGGCACTAATAAAGTTATACGCTAGGTTTATCTAACGTGTCAAAATAACTGTGGGTGCCATGGGCCCCGGGTACCTCATGACAAGCATATGGGCCACTCGGACAGAGGATGGGCCTAGCCTTGTAATTAGAGATATGGCTAGATTCGGCAGACTTCGCCTTGTATAGAAAGGAATATACAGTCCTAGTCGGGTGCGTTATATCTCTAAGGGGAGATCTCCTAGTCGTAATCCGATGGGGACTCCCACCTTGTAACCCTGTCTCCCAGTATATAAGGGGAGGCAGGGCGCCCCATGAGGGCAGGTTGAGTAGGTTCACCAGAATCACCACTGCAAATCCTCAAAGGAATAACACCACAACTGGACGTAGGGTATTACCACAATCGAGGGGCCTGAACCAGTATAAAATCTCCCTGTGTTCCTTTGCAATCACCGAGTTTACATCCGCCGACTAGCCCCATATATTTATTGCCGGTGTAAAACATCGACAGTTGGCGCGCCAGGTAGGGGCTTCGGTGCGATCTACATCTACAAGCTCGATGGATCCAACAACCGGAGTCGACGGCGGCAAATTCTCTCCCGAAGATACAATCTCATTGGAAGCCTCGACTTCGCCGCCGACATGTTCGGCAATCTCACCTTGGCCGACACGGACCGATCCAACCGGCCGAGGAACCAGCCGACTCCGCGCTAGTCGGCCCACACGACGCTGCGACAATCTTCGACGACATGCTGCGGCGATCTTCTATACGCCCGAGCCCAGGGAACTCTTCCTTTCAGTGTTCGACTCGGACTCGGGTTTCGAGCCGGTCGAAGATCGGGCCGAGAAGGGAAGAGATCGTCAATTTCCCGTTCGGACTCGGAGACGCCGTGGATATTTACAATCTACATCCGACACGGCAAACCCGATCCCCTGGAGTTCGACTCGGATACGGCCCCGAGCCGCTCGAGGTCGGATCTAGGGAGGTCGGAGTTACACTCATCCCCATCAACCATCCCGACTTCGACTCGAAGTCGGACTCCGACTTCCAGTCGGACTACGACTCTAAGTCGGACATCAGCTCGGCAAGCTTCTCTCCGCCACGAGAAATCTTCATGGTATCCAAAGGCTCTACTCCTACTCAGGAATCACGCCGACTACGCGAACAACAAGAGGAGGAGGCCTGCCGACTGCGAGAACAACAGGAGGAAGAAGCAAGACGCCTGCACGCCCGCAACGACGGCCTACGCAGGGCTGGGCGAACCGCTCAGCAACAAACCCTCCAAACAAAAGTCAGCGACCACGACGTCTTCGTCACGCCACAACAGAACATCGTGGCCGCTGCAACTCTACTGGATACACTCCAGTTCGGACCTGATCACCAGGCCACCCCGACGATCGCAAGGATAAAAGCCATGCTTACAGTTGCTGCATGTCAACAACACCAACAGTCGGGTGCTACCCTCATACCGACCAACCGGTCGATTTCCCCAACGGCAGTCTCATCCGCTTCAAAGCGACGCCGAGCAGCCGTCTCTAGTCGGCAGCACTCGGAGTCACACCAAACGTCACTCGGCAACCCCAACGACGACCGGCGGCTCCGAGGCCAACCATGGCGTCACCTTCAGCAAAACGTCAGCGCTTGGCGCCGCGAACGAGAGGAGGATGAGCAACGCCAACTGGAAGACGAGAACGAGCGCTTTGGCCTCCACCACGAGTGGCCTCGCCGCCGTATTCGGAGTCGGAGCCCTCATGACGATGAAGGCATACCAGCCTTCACCCAGGAGCTACAACAGGTTGACTGGCCGTCGGGTTTCAAGCCTACAGGCATCGAAAAATACGACGGCAAGACCGATCCCGAGTCCTGGCTCACAGCATACACTCTGGCAATCCAAGCTGCCGGAGGTGACCACAAAGTCATGGCTAACTACCTCCTAGTTGCTCTAGCCGACTCAGCGAGGACATGGCTAACAGGACTTCCCAAGCAATCAGTCGGCTCTTGGGGAGAACTCTGGGAACGTTTCATCACCAACTTCCAGGGAACATACGAGAGGCCATCTTCCGAATACGACCTATATCAGTTGCGTCAAAGGAAGAACGAGTCTCTTTGTGACTTCATCAAGAGGTTTTCTGAGAAGAGGAACTCAATCCCGAAGATCAAGGACGAGGTCGTCATCGCCGCCTTTCGAAAAGGAGTCAAAGACATCTCGTTCATCGACAAATTCACGCGGAAGCCTCCCAACTCTGTCAAGGCCCTATTCGACATGGCAAACAAATACGCTGACTCAGCCCACGCTGTTGCTGAGGCCCTTGAAGACAAAAAGGCATCCTGACAGAAGAAGCAGGAGGGCACCAACGACGCGGTCCCGACTAAAGCCGGGAATCGCAAACACAAGTCAGATGGCTTCATTGTGGCAGTCGGTCACAATCATCTTCGACTTTCAACAACTGAAGATTATCAGAACAACAAGTGACATGCTCGGGGGCTCACAAGCTCAAACGCAAGGATGGCATCCCCACTCCGAAATACCGAACAGCTAAGTCGCTTCCTGATAAATATTTCTTCACTCGGCCTTGCCAATGCCGCTTACACCTAATAGGTGCACAAGCTGCACTCTTCTCTGTTTTTGCTCTTAAATGATTGCAAAAGTACTCAAGTAGCATAAATCCTAATCCGTGAAACTTTGCTCTATGAAAGACGAACTCAAGTCACCCAAAACGCGTGTCTGGGAAAGAGCCATGAGCCAACTCCCGACGCTAGGGGGCTATGACTAGTCGGGCAGAGTGCTTAAACGTAAGGGATCAACTACTCGGGGAAATTAATATCAATAAGAGGAAGAACATGAATTTACATATATTGTAAAATACATTTAATTCGGATGATTGTTTTCATCATCAGATGCTACTCATCCGATATCTTTATATTGCAGGCCCAGCTCCGGATACGCGTGACAGGAACTTAGGGCTGCGAGCCCATCTCCTACGCTCGGGGGCTGGACAAGTCTGCCAAAATACACTCGGGATGCTCCATGAGGGCTACTCACCGAGTACTTGCGCCAGTCGGGACGTCATCTTCCCCACTACGCTCCATGCGAGCCAACAATCGGCCCCCGGCGCCAGTCGGGGCTGTATACCACTCGGCTAAGTAGGGTACGCCCCATGAGGGTCGCCAGCCGAATCCTACGCTAATGCTAGGTTCGGGTACCTTATTTGGTCACGGTTCTGTCAGGTTGGGTACACCCCATGAGGGTCGCTAGCCGAATCCTATGCTAATGCAAGGTTCGGGTGCCTGGCTTGGCTATAATTCTGTTGGATAGGGTACGCCCCATGAGGGTCGCCAGCCGAACCCTCTGCTAATGCAAGGTTCGGGTACCTTGTTCGCTTTACCCAAGTCAGAGAAGACTTACATCGTCAAGTGCATCCGGAGTTCTCATGCACTGTGTCACACCTGAGGAGGGCAAGCAGATCCTGCATTATACCCACTCAGGCTCACGTGGCAACCAGTTTGCATCCAGAACGTAAGTCAGAAAGGCTTGCGAATAAGGATTTCTCTGGCTGATTGCGGTTACCAACACCAAAAAACTCATCCTGACATGCGATGGATGATACTTCTCTAGAGCTATGCTGGATAGGTCGGCTCAGGCCGGCTTATTTGGTAGCAGCCACCAAGATATGAGTTCCTACAGTAGCATGCTCCATGTGGGCCGCCCGCAGGCTGAGTTGAAATTATAGCGCTGGTGCTACCAACAGGAACCGATGAGGTAAACAGATATGCTTCATGAGAGCCTTATTGCTAAACATATATGTTTGGGTATCTGTTTTATCCACCAGGTCTCGAGAATATATCCTTACAAGGATCACAAGCTGGTCTTCATTAAAATTGGGGATGCAGGTATCTTTCTCGGGTACACCTGACCACGCCATGGATTTATTTTCATAAAGTGGTACTCGGCCTACATCCGTGGCCACCAGTTGCCATGAGCAACATTATTCCCGCTGACATGACGTGGATGAGTCTAACTTTCGAGTAGTACACTACTCGGGAGAGACTATAAAATTCTCATTCCCGCTGACATGACGCGGATGAGTCTAACTTTCGAGTAGTACACTACTCGGGAGAGACTATAAATTTCTCATTCCCGCTGACATGACGCGGATGAGTCTAACTTTCGAGTAGTACACTACTCGAGAGAGACTACAAATTTCTTATTCCGCTGACATGACGCGGATGAGTCTAACTTTCGAGTAGTACACTACTCGGGAGAGACTATAAAATTCTCATTCCCGCTGACATGACGCGGATGAGTCTAACCTTCGAGTAGTGCACTACTCGGGAGAGACTATAAAATTCTCATTCCCGCTGACATGATGCGGAGGAGTCTAACTTTCGAGTAGTATACTACTCGGGAAAGACTATAAACATTCTTCCAGCTGACGAGCTGAAGAGTCTAACTTCCGAAAGGGACGCCGCTCGGGAAAGATTATAAACACCTTTTCCAGCTGACATGAAGCTGACGAGTCTAATTTTCGAGTAATATATTACTTGGGAAAGACTATAAATAATCATCCCGGCTGACATGACGCCGACGAGTCTGATTTTCGAGTAGTATACTACTCGGGAAAGACTATAAACACCCCCCTTTCCAGCTGACATGACGCTGAAGAGTCCCATATACGAGTAGCATCCTACTCGGCAAGACTACAAACACACATTCCGACTGACATGAAGTCGAAGAGTCCTACATACGAGTAGTTCCCTACTCAGCAATACTATAAATTATATTCCGGTTGACACGATACCGAAGAGTCTCATGTACCAGTAGTAATCTACTCGGGAAAGACTACAAGGTTAAAGACCTTTGACTTCATGTTTAATTGTTTTCACAATTAAGCACAAAGTCGGGGGCTACACCTAATAGGTGCGCCTATTCGGCGCACACTATTCCAACATCTACAAGGAGCCCTTCATAGCCTCGCTGCCAGCTGACATGAAGCAGGACTCGGGAGAAGTAGCACTCAGACAAAGAGTACTCGGGAGCAATGCACTCGGGAAGACTTCACCGTGGAGGATGAGCACTCGGCATCAGCTGTGACTCAACTATGAAGGTCTCGGGGGCTACTGTGGGTGCCATGGGCCCCGGGTACCTCATGACAAGCATATGGGCCACTCGGACAGAGGATGGGCCTAGCCTTGTAATTAGAGATATGGCTAGATTCGGCAGACTTCGCCTTGTATAGAAAGGAATATACAGTCCTAGTCGGGTGCGTTATATCTCTAAGGGGAGATCTCCTAGTCGTAATCCGATGGGACTCCACCTTGTAACCCTGTCTCCCAGTATATAAGGGGAGGCAGGGCGCCCCATGAGGGCAGGTTGAGTAGGTTCACCAGAATCACCACTGCAAATCCTCAAAGGAATAACACCACAACTGGACGTAGGGTATTACCTCACATCGAGGGCCTGAACCAGTATAAAATCTCCCTGTGTTCCTTTGCAATCCACCGAGTTTACATCCGCCGACTAGCCCCATATATTTATTGCCGGTGTAAAACATCGACAATAACGTTTACCAACGATGGCCATGGCGGAGCATATTTATTTCTAAAATATCTACAATTTACTACCTGTCCGCTATGTTCTTCTAGTACGGTCAAATAAATTTAACACTAACGATGGTTATGCCAAACCGCTAATATTTTCATACTATGTCAGGTATTACACTACGCGTCTAGTACTAATTAACACTTATCTAAAAAATTGACTACATAACAGAGGGAGAGCAAAAAAAATACCTGGATTCGGCTGAAAAATCTGCGAGGGCTTCGCCGTTGTACTACTCCTCCTTTCCCTCAGCTCTATTGGACGAACGCTGGAGGCGGAAGGAAGAAATGACGCGCCGGCGAGTGCGTGAATGAATTTTATACGAGAGGGCTAAAAACCGCCGTCCCCCAGGGCAGCGATTGGCCTATAAACCGCCCTGGGGGACGGCGGCGAATGCAATTCGGGCATTCGCCGCCGTCCCCAGGACGGCAAGGCCACGTGGCCCCCCAGGGCTAACGGCGGCCGGCGCCGTTAGTCGCGCCTGACGGGGATGTCATTCGCCGCCCTGGGCCACGGCGGTTTTTAAATACCGCCGTGGCCCATGGTGGCAAGAGGCTATTTCTGCAATTGACCCAAATCAAAAATTAGTTTTGTAAATTAAAAAAAATTAAATTAGTAACAGTAAAAATTCCTAGATGGGTCGTCGCGGCTGGCCCAAAGCCATGGGCTAGCCTGCCCGGGCAGACGGCCTGCAGCGGCTGGCGTGGCTGCCACGTCAGTACCGGCTGGGGAGGAGGACGCCAGCGGAGATCGACGGCTGGCGACACCCAACAGCGTCTGGCCGATGCACGGCGATCCTCGGCGAGCGGAGCTCGGCAGCGGGTGGCGGAGAGCATGGCGAACAAGGTGAGCAGCTCAGATTGGTGCTAGGGTTACCGGTGGCGGCGGAACGTGGCGGCATTCCTTCGCCGGCTAGGTGGGAGAGAGAGATCGCCAGCGGCGACCATTCTAGCGACGGCGGGCGCTCGGGTCGGCGGTGGTTGGAGGCGGCGACTCGCGAATCAGAGAAAAAGGGAGGAATGGAGGTAATACCTTCAACGACGACGAGGAATTACGGCTGCAGTGATGGCGGACGGCGGCGGCGAGATTTGGGCGTTTCACCGCCGGTGACGGTTGGGCGATGGCAAGGGGCGGAACGTGGTCATGAGGCTCTAGGGAACTCGACGGCGGTGTTGGCTAGGGGTATTGGGGACTGGAGGTGGCTTGGCGGCATGGAACAGAGGCGGCAGCGAAGCAGGAGTGACAACGACGGCAGCAGCTTGCGGTGGTGAGGCCCGCGAATGGCTTTGGGGCATTTTATAGCGAAGGCCGGAAAGGCAAGGCGGTAGCACGGCTCTCGGTGCGGCAGTCAATGGCGGTGGCACGGCGCACGGGATGGCGGCGCTTGGTTAGCTGAGGCGGCCGTGGAGCAGGGCGACAGGCGGCGGCGTTATGATGCTGCCGGCCGGGGAAGCGGAGAGAGAGGAGTGGCGCGGTACGGTGATGGGACAGGACGAAGGAGTCGTGCGAGCCTACCGGCGCCGGTGACGGGACAGGGCGATGCGGTTGTAGAGCTCGCGGCTCGGCGCGTGGTGATGGGGTTCCAGGGTGACAACGGCGCATGCGAGGGCGGCGGAGGCGGGGTGGTCAGCCAGCATCGCAGGCGGGGAGATGTCGTGGTCGCGCACGGTGGTGAGGCGGCACGGCCACGTGTGCCTTCTGTCGAACAGTTGGCGCACACAAGACGAGGAAGACGATGGTCGCACGTGGCTGGGTCGGGCGGCCGTCCACCGTATTGCTGACATGTGGGCCCGGGATGTCGACAGAATGCAGTCAGCGGGCGGGCGGGTGTGCGCTCGTGTGAACACGGACGGGGCATGGCGGCGGCACACTGAGAGGCCGAGCGGGCCATGGGCCACGGGGAGGGGGGAACGGGCCAAGCGGGAGGAGGGGTTGAGGAAGGGAGAGAGAGGCTGAGCGGGTTCGAGAGGCAACGGGCATATTGCACAGTGCCATTTAATATTTTCTAGAGGAAATTTTGAATAGTAAATTTGAGAACTTCAATTTGAATTGGATATCGGGACTCACGGGAAATTGGGGAATTTTTGGAGAGGTCTCTAGGGTTGAAATTTGAAAAAAAATTGAGATCCACCTTGGCACACAATTCAAAATTTGAGTAAGAGCCAAATTTCAAAATTAACTTTTATTTAAATTAATTTTTCGTGGACTCAAAACACAGCGTTACAAGCACGCGAGGCAGGATGGGACGAGTGGGCGTGGGTTAGCTGCAGCTGACACACAGGGCCCGCAGGAAGGCGCAACGCGGCGAGCACACGCACTAACTAGGCGGCGACGGGCGCTGGCGGGAAAGAAAGAGAGAGGGCCGCTGTGGGCTGGGCTGCGTGGCTGGGCCGGCCAGGGGAAGGAAAAATAGGAGAGGGAGAGAGGGGGTTGGGCCGAGGAAGGAAAAGGAGGCGGCCCAAAGGAACAGTCGCTCTTTGGAATTTCCAGGGATTTTTTAGAAATTGGAATTTGAGAGATTTAAATAGAGTTTGAATTCAAATTTGATTGGCACAACTATAGGAATTGAGGGGGATTTAATGGAGGGAGAAAAATGGATCCAAAATTTTGGCACTTTACTCATAAATTCAAATAAGCTCCTAATTAAATTCAAATAAAATTTCAAAACGGTTTTTAATAAAATCCAGAGTGCTACAGCTAGGTACCACGAGCAGGGATGCTGCAGCCATGTCATTTGACTTAGATGACATAAGCGGCGACCCCGGCTCCTCATGGCCTATTAGTATTCCTAGGAGTGTGGGGGTCTGCAATCACAATAACACGCAATCAAGAAGCGGTAAGTATATCAAACCATGATGCATTAGTAGGAAGAATTTGCAACAAATTATCTTATAGATCAATTTTTCCTTTGGAGCCAAGATAGCGCAAGAACTGCATGGGCAGCTAACGGAGGCCATTCTGGTATACTAGCTTCCTATAAGAGAACTAATATGAACTTTGTCTGTCTGGCCAGAAATGGATGACTCAGGACAGACTGTGACGGTAAAGCAACAACATCAACTTGCAATGGCCCTCGTGTCATGAGACATGGATTTTAGTCAATGTAGATTGGATCGAAAGATCGCACTTCCACTCTTCTCCTACCGGACTAGTCACTTCCCACTCTCCTCAAGTGAACAGTTTAGCCTACACCTAAAAAGAAAATACTGAACAAGACACTATTTATGCTCACTACACTCTTGATCAGGAAGTACCAGCTCCTCATAAGTGAGACAACAAAAACAGTAGTAGAAGCTACCGGATTCACGCCCGCTAAGAAAACTTCTTCTTCTTTAGATCCTGAAAAAACGAAAATAAGTAAGAAGGAGCAGTAGTAGGAAGACTTAAGTGACTTCGTTCATTTACGTTGAGATAGACGAGTAACTACCTTTTTCTATTTTAGTTTCTGGCTGTTTATCACACCCCAAGTGAATAACAACCAGACCCAGGTACCACATATTAAACACATATATATATGGCAAAAAAAATCTCATTCACTTATGTTGGGCAAGTGAGCAAATCTACCAGAAAAAAAAGACGAGGGGCGACAACGGAACACATTCTTCTGAAATTCCTTGGTAAATACACAAGCGGCGGACGCTTACATATGTATCATGACATAATCAAATAGCTATAAAGTATCATCTCAAAAGAAAAGGTTATTGAGTAAGCGTGTACTATCTCACAAAATTTTAGCTCAAACTGATCGATCCAAGCAAACCGATAAAACAAAAAAAAGAAGGGGTTGATGGTGAAATTTAAAGTGCAAAACTACAAAAGGACCCCAGGAACCGTGGCCTCAAGCCGTGGATTTGCATGGTTTTGCTTAATTTTTCGTTGATTTCGATCGACTCGCGAGCAAAGCTTACGCGAGTAACGCGATAGGGAGTTGTGATGGCTAGCCAAGCGTTATGACTTGAGTTATCAAACAAAAAAAAAAGGCGTTGTGGCTTGTTATTTGATGAAGGGCTCACCTTTCGCCACGTAACGTGAAGCCAACATGTGTGCTCGATTACCAACTTACCACCGCAAAATATTGGTGGACAAATCGAATCTATCGGAATATCGGCCACCTATTCACAATCCCAAAAAACACCAAGATGGACAACATTGAAACATAAGAGAAGATAAAAACAATCTCATAATTTGTAACAAGTACCTTTTAACAAAAAGGCTCCTAGCCTGTTCATGCCATTCCTGTAGTCACCAAAGAAGAACAGGTTTGCTGGAATAGGCTATAACATCACCTGGAATAGGCTGTAACATCATTGCTAGGTTATCGGCCCATGTCAACAAGAGCTACAATACCAACTGCATTAGCTACGACGGTAGTGTGGATGTCATCCAGGTCGGCGATGGTAATGGGTGCAGCAGCCTTGGCTGCTATCAAAAGTCCATCGCCAACAATCTTAATGTGGTCTACTTCAGCTTCGACTATGCATATGCCAATGAGAGTAAATCAACGTCGAGCTACAGCCCTTGCAACTACGCCTTCATTGCTGACAAAAGATGGTATGTGCAGTTAATCAGTGAAGACACTTATATGTGTTAGTACCGACTACAAGAGTTTTACGTTGACATATATATGAAAATGTAGGGATAACATGATCAACCGGGAGGATGACGTGAGCAACTTCATATTTGTCCAAATTATTGGTTGGAAGGATGTCCCCGTTGTGCTCGATTGGTCCACAAGGAATAACAGAACATGCCTCCTCTGACTTCAAGTGGCGGCAAAAAGAGGAAGCAGCTGGCCGACGCATGTGTTAGCACACACAGTCAGTGGCGGCTACAAAAATTTTTCATTGGGTGGTCCTACTTCACACTTCAAAATTTCATAACGCCTCAAATTCAATATACATATATAAAATTTGTTCAAAACATGACACAAATATAGCAATAATATTTCATAACATCGTAAATCAACTAAAGTTAACACTATAACTAGTGGGTTATATTTATGGAGTGGAGTGGGCCAGTATTTTATAGGAAAGGAGGGTCCGTATGGACCAAAATCGAGGGTGGTCCAAGGCACATCTGGACCACCCTCTAGAACCGTCCCTACACACAGTTATTGCTTGAATGCCACCAATGGCCTAGGATATTGCTACTAGGGTTCGCAAAACCGTTTGTTTCCTGTCGAACTTCATGAAATCCGGAGTTATCAATGCGGGACAGTAACACTTTTCACCGAAAATTCGATTGAATTCTGATTTTTCAAATTTGAGATTGAAAAATATTTAAAAAGAGCATAAAAAAATCCTACGCATAGTCCTATTTATGTACTATAGTCTGGTCTAAAAATTATACAGAAATCATGCAGTCTGCAAGGTTTTTAGTCATCAACCAACTTGGATATTTCAAAAAAAAATACAAGGAAGGATGCTTAATGTACAATAATGGGAAGAGCCCACGCTCATAGACTTTATATTGTGGTAACCTACTCAAATATGTGTTGCGTATTGTTGCTGGAAATTGTCATTGATATATTTGATGAGCTATTGATGATGTGGGCTTAAATTATTGTGTTTTTGAATATGTCAGTGTAGTAAGTATGGGGTATCTCATGTACCTGTATGTACGTTGTTAGGAATAAGGTATCCTATCCTTATAAGGAAGAAATGTGTAGTCCGACTTGACGATGACAAGGCCTTACTTGTCTATATCCTATTTGGTATCCTCGAGTTCTACTTAGATAAGAAGCCAAGCTACGCTATACAGAAGAGGAGGGGACAGATCATAAACCATACAATCAACATCTCATCGAGCCGACGCAAGGAAGAAGCCCCTGCTTTAGCCGCCGACTATGCAGCACCTCATATTTCGCGAGATTAGTCTGGCAGACTAGATTAGACAGTTTTGCTTCCTATATTTAGTCGGTGTAATACACCCATAGCAATACATATAAATATGAGTAGTACTGTTACATTGTTTGCCAACATGTAAAGTACTGATTCGGTTCAGAATATGAACTCGGACATGCATCCTTTCCTTGTAGATTATTGTTTCTGTACTAAATTAATCATCCCTCACAATTTAAAACCATGTGGATTGTTTTTTCATGGCTTTGTTGCCGTTTGCTTGCTAAATTATTTGTATTCTTTTAGTACAAATTTAGCAAAAATAGCGTGACACATCTCATGTCGTGTGCTCCAAATTTTCCTTTTTCAAAAAATTACATTCTGCCTTCCTGACATGTGGATGATAAAATTTTGATTTTTTATATGCAGGGACCTCAAACATGATATTCAGGGTGTTCAGTTCTTCATAGGCTACAACTAAATTGCTGCCAACAACTACTGAATTCATTGTTTGTATTTGCCGTCTTTAATTGGCCATGCAATGTGCGATGTGTGTGCACCTGAAAATAATTGTTTGAACATTTCCTAGATTATTGTTTGAGCATTTGCCAGATTAGTTGTGGAACTTGTGCTTATGATGTATCTGAATTCAGCAACAGAACTTGTACAAGCATCTAAATACTATTCAATGTTTTTTTATTTCCTCTGGCCTAATTGTTATGAATTCTTATAGCTCAAGTACTAAGTTTACAAATTCACCATATGAAGAACCTGCAATGCGTGCAAATAGTTGATTATTGTTCATGCTTAGGATTTGATCTTTACAACTTCATACTGAATTTGAATTACACAATATAATGTATATTAACTATTTGAATTAAAATTAGACTTGGAATGCCTGTATTTGTAAAATTCAAATTACTATCTGAACACGTGCTTGGAATGTATCTAAATTCAGTGAATAAACATGCCTTTGCGATATTTCTGAACTCAATCAGTTCATGAAATTGGCCTTACCATTACAACCTAAATTTTGCAAGCAGTGCTAATTTCTCTTTTTACTATTTTTTAAATATATATTAAAATACATGTCTTACACGTACACGATTACTGACTAGGAAACGTGTAACGTGTAAGTAGTACTAGCAGCTGATCACCTCGGTCAAGAGCTTGTAGCGTCTCACTTTCACCCTAAACCGCGCCTTCCCCACGGTGGGCTGCAGCTTCCTCCGCCCCTTCATCGTCGCCGTCTCTGTCTCCTCCACCGGCATCAAGCCGGCCTTGGGCTTCTTCACCGGTTTGCTAGGCTCCGCGCAGAACGCCGACCTCGAGCAACCACCACCACCATCACACGAGTGCTTACTCTTGTCCTCCTCAGAATTATTACTCATCTCAAACGCCGCAGATATCCTCCGTTTCGAAGCCGCCGTCGCCACCTTCACGGCCGCCGGGGAGCCCCCTCTCCCACCCTCCCTCAGGCACCAGTTGCACCGCCGGTACGCCGCCACTCTCGGGTACAGCTCGCTGCAGTATCTACACAGATTACGGGCATACATATACAAGATCAACCAAGGTGTTGTCACTTTGTCAGGAGATCGATCAAAATAAGTGCCAATTGATTAAATCGACCAGGCGACCACTTTTTTTTTTTTGGAGAAAGAAAGGAAGCCGACCATGCACGCATGTTACCTTTACCTGTGTTGCAGCCGGCGGCGGCAGTGGCTGCAGCGGAACAGCTCGCGCGGCAGGCCGTGGTCGCCGCACATGCAGCAGACGCCGGTGGCGGCGGCGCCGGAGCCAAGAGACTCCATGGGATTATGGATCGATCGATCGAGAGACGAGGGGAGTGAAGAAGCAAGTGCATTGAAGCAGCCGGTGAGCCGGAGCCAACCAACATATAGCTGGGGAGGATCGAGCGAGACAGTGGAGGTAGTGATAGTGATCTCTCGTGAGGTAAGCGAAGGAGAAAAGCAGGACCGACTGGCTGCATGCGATGCGAGTAGTAGACCACGCACTACACGGCACGGCACGCATGTACGTACGCTTGGTCAAGGGAAAAAAGTCACCCCGTGTGACTCACACTAGCTCTGTTCAAAGAGACGGCAGTAGCACATATCTAACCTTATTTAAAAAGATAATATTTGTGAACACCAGAATTTAAATTATAGTGAATAGACAGATATTTTTTATGTATATATATGGACTTGCATATACGCTATGTATGTGCTACATTCACATATATTTACTGTGGTAGTATGGTTCTGTGGCTGAAACAAATTAAAAATCGTGATTATTGTTGTTCCAACGACTTGCTAGAAAAAAGAATATGTTGTTGTTTTAAGTCAACTAATCTCTTGACAAGTCAAGAAGAGATTCATCCAGTCAAGAAACGCCGAGAGGAACGGCGCTCAGAAGTCACAGCATGGAAAGGGATATGCAAGTTGAATTGAAACTTCAAAGCAGCCAGAACAACTTTTTCTTTCTCCTATAGCGGAATTGAAACTGCGCATGTACACTACACAAGACAAAGACAAGACTTGATCAAAAGGTCATAGCTAGACCTGGTCTCGTACGATGTGCTTTGAGTAGTTTCTACTCACACCGGCCAGAGAGCAAACTTGTTTCCAAGATCGCGGTCGTACCTCATACGATTTTTCGCGGTTACAGTCTTATAGATCGAAGCCGAATTATGTCTATCTAATTCCTGCCTCCCCTCTCCTAATCCAGAGATTGAAGAAGACTAAAATTCCTTACAATTTCAGTGACTTGAAGCCTACTAGTAATCATCCCCACTCCCCACCATATATTCATTGATTTCACCATGTCCATTAAGACATTTATCTCGGTATCAATGATGTTCATAAGAAACCGAACAGAAATAGTACTCACAAGCATAGTTATTAGAGCAAGTTTAATAGAGCAGCCGACTGCTGGCTATAACCATCTCCATGTCATTTTGTAGCTAATGCTAAAGCCAACTAAATACAATAGATTAGCTACTGTGCTAACTGCATCTTATAATCAAAGAATTAATTATGCATGCATATATCAATATGATTTGATCAAAAGTGAAGTCCACCTTGTGGCCATTTGTGTAGTTACATGCAACCCATTCACCGGACGGCCGGAGAAGTGCCCTTCCGACGTCGCCACCATTAGCAATGTCCCTTAGGTAGGCGCACACAGCCTTCATCAGCATCTTCTGAAAACAAAACTTCCGAAGCCAAGCTTGACATGGTGCTTGCATTAATTTTGTTTAATCTATGCTCTTGTGAAGATCCTGACTTCCTGAACTTTTGTTTGAGGAGGCTGACGTGCTTGGACGTAGCCGGCAAAGCACAAGCACATCGGCCGACCTCTAATCGGTGATCGACTAGGACAAGGTGCAGACGTATAGCAACTCCATCAAGAATATCTTCCCAGGAACGGAGCGGCTGGTGAGCTGTGAGCTGGTCAAGTCCGACTTTGCGGACACCGTGGGTGACCAGTGCGTGCCGCTAGCATGGGGCGTGCGTGCAATGTGGGCTATGCTTGTCACGCTATCCGCGATGGCGATGAGGGTGCTCGTGCTTGCCACCGTCGGGCGGCCTGCACCGCCAGCGGCGATGGCCACCACTCAACGAGGGCAGCGGGGGCAGTGTTGTCCAATTTGGAGATGTCAGCTGGGGGGTAAGGGGTGTCGACCTGTGGGGTAGAAGGGCGGCTATCGATCTGCAGGATTTTCATGCGCGAGAGGATTGGGTGGGGTGGAAGAGGATGGCATGCTTCATGGCGCCAATCACGCACTTCGTGTGCTTCTTGCATAGGCCGAGAGGAGGACGGAAGAGGATGCGCACGAGATCGCAGGGGGCACATGTAAATTTGTGCTATCATCGAGCGCCAGATCTAGAGCTTGCTTCGTTCTCTCTTCTCAATTCTCCCCCCTCCATATAGAAATAAGATGACATAGAGTTTTTATAGCCTGCTAACTCAGTCTATTATACCTGCTCTTAGGATCGTTCATCTCAGCATGGTTATTAGGATCGTTCATCTCGGTATCAATGATGTTCATAAGAAACCGAATAAAGATACTACTCGCAAGCATACTTATTAGGGACAAATCGGAACCAAGGGCTCAGTGGGAAAAAACCGGATGAATCACCGGTTTTTAGAGAGAATCCGGCTAAAATAGAGAGAAGAAAAATAAGGGGAAAAGGCTGGTGTGGGATTTGACCTAATTATATTCGACCCAATTGAACTAGTGGCTTTACCGGTTGGACCGAGAAAACTGTGAATCAAGGTCTTGATCGGTTTGATGTCCAATCTAATGTTAATATGTTCGCAAGTCGCAACTAGCGAATACAACGCCCATCAAGCAGGCTGATCCACGATAGGCTTGATTGGGTCTTGGTCTTCACGAACACGACCCGCGAAGCAAAAGACCGGATTTTAGAAGGCCGTCGTGGGCTCATGGCTGGCAACGGGCTTAGCTGCAGAATTTTTTATTTTTATATTTATTTTTTAATATTTATAAAAGTATATGTTTGTTTTCAAGTTTTACAGATTTGTACCCCTAACACCTCTGGGAGGGTTTTTTAAAAAAACGTCCTCTGGCGTTTTATCCACGTGGCAGACGGTTATCGACTGTCGATAACGTCATTCTCTCCATTATATACATTTTACATGCGGCCACATTGCAGCCCTCCCCAAGAGCGATTTATGGCCTTTTTGTAGGTTGCTCCTGGCCAAGCAAAAAACATATTGCGTATGAAATTTTAAAATACAAGTTGTTAAATTTGAGAATGGCTAAATTTAGATGATTGAAAGATGGTAAAAGTTAAACTTCGCAATATATAATTTCATATCGTAAATTTTGTATGTATGTCATTTTTAAAATTATCTACTGGGAAATTTAACTTTTACCTGCAAAAAGACCAAAAATCACATTTTGGAAGGGCTGGAAGAGGGCCGCCTGCCTAATAGTAGACGGCTCGGCAGCCGTCTATCTACCACGCCAGATAAAACGTCCTCTGGGAGGGTATTTTTTTAAAAAAAAAAACCCTCCTAAAGAACATTAGTGGTATAAATCTATAATACTTGAAAAAAAATATATTTTTTAAATATTTTATAAAATAAAAATAAAAATAAAAATATTCCTTAGCTGCGTGGAACGAAGGATGCGGCATGTGTGGATGGATCCCCGTCCCGACTCCCGGAGACGACCGCGTCGAACCGGAGGCAAGCTCGCCGCCTCGCCGGTTGGACTCTCTGGCGGTCTGGCCTCCCCGTGCGCGTGGCGCCCGCAGCATGACCGTGGCGACGGATCCGATGGGATCACGCACCTCGTCGATCGGCTCGTCGCGCGCGCTAGCTGCCGGCATTGCGGCGTACGTGCATCGACCGTCCGGCCGGGCTTGCATCTCTTGCACAAACCGATGGCTGTTTGGTCAGTGAATAACATTACCACAACTTATTTGTCTAACATGTGACGTGCCATACTTTGTATGACCAGTAATTTATTAGGCACAAGCGTCGCAAACTTTGGCTATCAAATGTACTATGACGCGTGAGCCAATGTGTTAATAAAGTTCTTGTTTTTTTAATTATAGAACTCAACCAAACCTTACCTAATAAACTGTGGCGCGTCTAAGTTTTGGTGTAACAAACTATGATAACCAACCAAACATGTCATCGGTCACGTGTTAACATGCCTGATCAAGAACATGCGCGTCTCCCTTGAGGATACAAGAAGTCCAGCTTGACGCTGTACGTGGGTTCGTGAGCTGGTTGCGGGTACGCATGATTTGTACAGATTTTTTAAAGATACTTACAAGTGTCAATTTCTCATATACCTCTAAAATTTCATGTGATGTCTTCTATGTCTTTGATATTTGCTTGATATCTTATATACCTCTAAATTTTTGTTTGGATCCTTTTTGTTTAGATCCTTTATATGCCTATTCCATCAGTTGACCGTTAGTTTTTTTAAAAAAAATGATCCTATTGTCTTTGGTATATTATTAAAAGTTAGAAATGTTCTATGTAGAAATTATTTGGGTTGTGAAAAACAGTATGGGATAAATTACCGAGTATGCAATTTTGAATTTTAAAATTTGAAAAGTAATTTCATTGCAATTTCAAAAAAATTGTGAAACTGTGCGTCAAATTTGAAAAGTAATTTTTCAATGAATATGCAGTTTGAAAAATATGGATTTTGTCATAACCATGTATTCAACTTCCCTCACTATTGTCACTTCATGCAAAATTTGACCAACTTTGTTTAATAGTTAAATTTTCATTTTTCTTATTCATTGCAAAATTTCATTTTTTGTGAATATGTATTTCAGCCATTCTATATTTTTTATAACTGAAAATTGTTGTTTAGTGAGAACGTTTATCATTTTGTAATATATAAATTAAGGGTAATATGGTCGTTTTAGGAAAAATTAACGATCAACTAACGGAATGGATGTATAGGGAATTAATATAGAAACTAGTATAAAAGAGATTGAACAAAATTCAGGGATGTTGAAGTGATTAGCTAAATATTTAGGGGCATACAAAAGAATTTTCTCTACTTATAAACATGAGGCCGATACATAGCACAGGATCAGTCAATTGCACGAGAGGACCACACAAACCGATCCCCATCTTGTCCATCTTGTTCTCATTATAAGGAGTGGCCGGCTGATGACCATATATGTGCATGGCGTCGGCATGTGGAACACGATCATTCAGCTAGCTATACCATACCGTACCATACCAATAACTATACGGACTGCGATGCTGCCGATGCATATCAGCATATGTATATGTATTGCACTTGCAAAGGCGCAGCATACAGCCTCTTCTTGCCATATGCATATGCATGGCTGGCCTTCAATGATTCGGTGGTGTGTAACTTTCTAGCCAGCGAGGGAGCCCCAGCTTGTTTCTATCGCTCATCTCGCTGTAATAACATTGTTATGAGCCTTTCTCTGAAGAAGAGGGGGAAAAGAACAGACAATGTCGCTGTAGTCATGTAGAGATATTATGGAGAACGTAGCAAACGATTGGGCTCCCGGAAAAGGAGGAATGGCGATGCAGCGAGCTACGTCGCTGCTTCTTGTTGAGGTCATGCATCTAGCACACTAGCTAACTGTACCCTACTCATGCACCTATGTAGCATAGGAATTTCCTAAAAAACAAGGCCATTTTCTAATTAAAAAAGAGAAAATTCCTTACGTATGTGTGTATGAGTTTTCGTTCAATCTCTTTTATGTGCTTAAATTTTGTCTCATCTCATATGTACTCTGAGTTTTTATTTCGATACTCTCCATATCCATTGCTTCAGTCGACTGTTAGATTTTTTTTCAAAATAGTTATATTGCCGTTCTTGTATGTGCTAGCTTATTGAGACAAAACATGATTTTAATTTTGTAAAAGAATTCATTTATTAAAAAACAAAGGGGATAGAATTATTTGACCACAAATTTAGAAACTGAACTTTAACATTTTAAAAGGAATTTCAAATCAAATTTGATGAAATTTGTATATTTTCACCAAAATTTAAGCCCAAATAAAATATAATTTTGACTTTCAAATTCTCGGTGGAAATTTTGTATGGATTTCATCAATTTTAAAAAATTGTTTCAAAATTTAAATTTGTTTTTCGAATTTGGGTTCAAATAATTATGTGAAACTTTTGTATGGATTTCATCAATTTTTTTAAAAATTTATTTGAAATTTCTAAATTTTGGGTTCAAATAATTCTGTCCCATTTGATTTTATTATAAATTAACTTTTTACACTGAGAACTGTGTTTTTCTCAAATAAGCTAGAAAATTTATTTGAAATTTTTAAATTTTGGGTTCAAATAATTCTGTCCCATTTAATTTTATTATAAATTAACTTTTTACACTAAGAACTGTGTTTTTCTCAAATAAGCTAGCGTAGAAGTATGAAAGAAGGGCAATACAATTATTTTAGGAAAAATCTAACGGTTACCTAATGGGATGAGTATATAGGACGTCAAAATAAAAACTTATAGGGGATAAAATAAAATTCAGAGCATAGAATAGATTGAGCGACACTCAAGAACATGTAAGGAATTTTCTCAAAAAAATTACCTATCAAAATGGGGAGGTTTGAGCCACCAACCGTACGTGTACCTCTGTACTAGTCCCTAATCACTCCCCTGAACATGTGAGATTACTATTTGAGTTACTACTGCGATGTAGATGGCATTGCTAGCTTGCGACAATGGATATATAGGGCTTAAATTGCGATGTGGATGGAAGAGACAAAGTAATTAGAAGCCCCCACACGAGCGAGTGGTTCTACTCATTTCGAGCTGCTAATCTCTTGCACGAGTCAGGGGAGACAGTGAAAGCGAAGGAATTGGCCTCGGCCTCGGGGAGAGATTAAGAAAGGCCAGCGAGCAGATCAGTAAAACTAGCTCAAAGGACAGGAGAAGAGAAGCCATATGCTTGTACTATGCAGTGCTGCAGTGTCACACACTGTCACTCAGCCAGTGCAGTGTTATGCAGGATTGCAGGTCCGAACAAACAAACACCCCATGTGGTCATCTCTTTCCCATAACCTCATCGATCACAAGGACCAATGAATATTCCTATCATATCATATCATATCCCCGTGGCGCTCCCGAGCTCTCTCGCTGACTCACTTGCTAGCTAGTCCCAATCAGCTCACTGCTCACCTCAGTACAGGCAGCAGGAGCATCTTCTATAGCTGCTTCTTCTTCTTCTTCTCTGCCTGGATTGTTTAGCTGGAAAAGCTAGAGCACCGGAGAAGGATTGGGTTCTTGATCGTTCGTTTCGTGCTTGTATGTACATGACTCTCAAGTTATCTCTTCTGAATTCTGATGTGCTTACGTTTGTGTGTGCGCACGGTGTTAATTTCATGGAAACCTCTGCGGCGAGACTTGTCTGCAGGAGGTGTTCGTCGACTTACGTGGAAACTGAAGGTCGAAGACGAGCAGTATGTGGGAGTCGGAGAGCGAGAGCCACGGCGGCGAGCGGGGGCTCGTCCCCGTCGGCGGCGGCTCCGGCCGGCACGAGGCGCTCAAGAACGACGGCTTCGTCCGCAGAGACCAGTCTTGGTACTTGTCGTCGGTGTGTCTGTTCTGCTTTGCAGTTAAGCTGAATTAAATCTCCTTTTCCGTTTGATTTTGAGCAGGTATGTCAACAGTGACATTCCCAGCGATTTGCTCGTCAAAGTGGGAGAAGTGAACTTCTATCTTCACAAGGTACACATATATGTATAGGGTAATATGATCTACTTCTGGCATCAGAAGTGCCACAAATAGAATCCTAAAAGTTTCTTAATTTGTACTCATGTTGCAGCTTGCAAAGGCAAATGAAAAGTCATCCTAGCTTGTTAGGCACCGGTTGAAAGAGGTTATAGCTTTCACTTATCATCGAAACGTAAAAACGAAAAAAATATTAGTGAATAATTAATTAAATATTAACTATTATAAACTTAAAATTTTGATTTATCTGATTTTTTTAAAAAGTTATATATAAAATAATATACTCATAAAAAAGCTTAAGCATATTCATGCAATGCTTCATCATGCTACTTTTGGTTAGTGTACGAGATAAGATGCATCATGCATGAGGCTTGGAGATACACACTGCGAAGTGTTCACTAAATTAACCACTGGCGATTTGACTGATCAGTATCCGATGATCTCACGGAGCGGCCGGATGAGCCGCGCCATCTACGAGTCGGCGGCGGCGGAGGCGCACGCGGCGGCCGGCGGCGGCTGCGACCCGGACACGGCGGCTGTGGTGGAGCTGGACGACCTGCCGGGCGGCGCGGAGTCGTTCGAGCTGGCGGCGCGGTTCTGCTACGGGATGGCGGTGGACCTGACGGCGGCGAACATCTCCGGGCTGCGGTGCGCCGCCGAGTACCTGGAGATGACGGAGGACCTGGAGGAAGGGAACCTCATCTTCAAGACGGAGGCGTTCCTCAGCTACGTGGTGCTGTCGTCGTGGCGGGACTCCATCGTCGTGCTCAAGAGCTGCGTGGGCCTCTCGCCGTGGGCGGAGAACCTGCAGATCGTGCGGCGGTGCAGCGAGTCCATCGCGTGGAAGGCGTGCGCCAACCCGCGGGGCGTAAGGTGGGCGTACACCGGCAGCGGCGGCGGCGGGCGGGGGCCGACGATCAGGGGCGGCGGCGGCGCCGGTGGCACGGCGAGCCCGCGGTGGAACGTCGGCGGCGCCGGCGGCGGGGACTCGAAGGAATCGAGCCCGAGCAGGCAGGCCGTGCCGCCGGCGGACTGGTGGTTCGAGGACGTGTCCGTGCTCAGGATCGACCACTTCGTGCGCGTCGTCACCGCCATCAAGGTCAAAGGTACAACTGCTAACACAAACGTTACGATTTCAATCCGCATCATGTACTAATTAGCAGGCTTCGCGATCTCGGGGGACTGAAATTTCAAAAAAATTGAAAGGAAAATTTTGAATTATAAACTAATTTTCGCTGAATTTGAACATTTTTACTAAATTCAAACTCATTAAAAAAATTTACCGGAGACACATCTCACCGTGACCCACCGGTACACCCAAAATTTTGGTGCAAAAAATTTTCGGCTGGTTCAATAAATTCTCAAGAGCGTCCGAGATAGCTATCGTGAGATAATATGAGCATGATTCTTCAACCTCCATTTCAGTGCTTTCTCTATTTCCTACTCCTTCACTTCCAAATATAAGCATTTATAAATTATTTAGTAAAGATTAATGTTGACAAGAAAAGACTATAGCGTCCTCACTAAATAAGGGGATTACAAGAAGGGTTGAGAATAAGATTAAAAAAATTTGAATGAGATGTGATTAAAAAGATAAATAATAATTTAGAAATATTTATATTATATAGAAACTTTGAATTCTAGAAATATATATTTGGAAACATAGTATCTCCTTAGTTCTTTCTTGTCTTAGCGTAAGGTAACCATTAGCAGGGGCCAACCTTGTGCCGCTGACACTTGCATCACCCTGAGAGGGCATAAGCTCAAGTGTAAACAATTTTGGGTAATTATGTGGCAAATCATTAATGTTCAATTATATATAATAACATCGTAGCATGATAATTTGTTCTGTGGCCCGATTCTCCTGTAGGGAAAATGGACTTCTCTGAAAGCACAACTTATAGCTAGGGACCAAGTGTTCGTGAACAGCAATGACACTGACTATAATAAAATAGTTGCAAACAGTTTAGTAAGACCTTAGGGGTTCCGACAAAACCTTATGGCCTGTCTGAAGAAGAAATCTCCATCACCATTAAACCTGATGCAATTCGTGCCAAAATGAATTGGATCAGCGAGGATTCGACCTACATCCTTGCGGGCACAGGCCCTCTGAAAGCTAAGGATAAATATATGAATCTCTTAAAATCTCTGTTGGGAGGACGTTCCCTCGTTCTTCCATAACAAACTAAATGTTAGAAAATAAAAAAGAAGGTTATAGGTCAATATGTGATATGTAAAAACGAGAGAACGTTTCTCTGGAGACAATAAATCACTTCACTTATATGTGTTTAATCGTGGAGACATGGACGTTAAGATTTCACGTATAATCAAAAAAAAAAGAAGAAGAAGATTTCACCTACTATGATGACACGACTCTACCACCGCATCAAAATTTCGTCCACCGGATCAGTGCTAAAACTAGTTAAATTCCACCCCCGACATTAACAAATTTACACGGCGCAATGCAAACTTGCTTGTAGCCAACTGTTTCAAGAATTCCCAACTGGAGTACAAAAAAGTTTATTTTTGTCTTAATTTTTTTGACAGGCATGCGGTTCGACCTGATCGGCGCGGCGATCACCCACTACGCGTCCAAATGGCTCCCCGGGCTCACCAAGGACGGGCCGCACGGCGTCAGCCCCGACGAGCCGTGGGCGCAGGCCTCCGCCGTCGGCGGCGGCCTCCACATGATCATCTCCGGAGCGGGAGGCAAGGACGACCTCGCCACCAGCGCGTCGTCGCGGGAGCAGCGCATGGTGGTGGAGAGCCTCATCAGCATCACCCCGCCGCAGCGGGACAGCGTCTCCTGCGGCTTCCTCCTCCGCCTGCTCCGCCTCGCCATCATGCTCAAGGCCGCCCCCGCGCTCGTCACGGAGCTCGAGAAGCGCGTCGGCATGCAGCTTGAGCAGGCGGCGCTCGCCGACCTCCTCATCCCGTCCTACGGCCGCGCCGACACCGCCTACGACGTCGACCTCGTGCAGCGCCTCGTCGAGCACTTCCTGGTGCAGGAGCAGACGGAGATGGCGTCCAGCCCCGGCCGCGGGGAGCCGCAGCAGCAGCAGCCTGAGTACTACAGCGCGAGGTTGCCGCCGGCCGCCTCCTCGGCGTCGGCGTCGGCGTCGACGGCGGGGCTCAACGCTAAGGCGCGCGTTGCCCGGCTGCTCGACAGCTACCTCTCCGAGGTCTCGCGCGACCGCAACCTCTCCCTGACCAAGTTCCAGGTCCTCGCCGAGTCGCTGCCGGAGTCGGCCCGCACCTGCGACGACGGCCTGTACCGCGCCGTCGACTCCTACCTCAAGGTAATCAATAACAGCTAGTTTCTTTCCGGTGATCAATGAGTTGTTCTGGTCGCCAGAGTCGTCGTTAATGGCGAAATGATGGGTCTAGGCGCACCCGACGCTGACGGAGCACGAGAGGAAGCGGCTGTGCCGGGTGATGGACTGCCAGAAGCTGTCGTTCGACGCGTGCATGCACGCGGCGCAGAACGAGAGGCTGCCGCTGCGGGTGGTGGTGCAGGTGCTCTTCTCCGAGCAGGTCAAGATCAGCAACGTGCTGGCGAGCTCATCGGCGCTCAAGGCGGCGGCGCCGGACGCGCTGCTGCCGCCGCCGATGCCGACGACGCGGCGGCAGCTGCTGGACGGCACGCCGCAGTCGTTCCAGGAGGGGTGGGCGGCGGCCAAGAAGGACATCAACACGCTCAAGTTCGAGCTGGAGAGCATGAAGGCCAAGTACCTGGAGCTCCAGCACGAGATGGACGCGCTCCAGAAGCAGGTGGACCGCAGCGCGCCGTCGCCGGCCGCCGGCCCCGGCGCCGCCGGCACCAAGATCGGCGGGGGCAGCAAGCAACAGGGGTCGTCGGCGTGGAGTAGCGGGTGGAAGAAGCTGGGCAGGCTGGCCAAGATGTCCGGCGCCGACGCGGCGGCGCCAGGTGGCATGGCGCCCGGTGGCGAGGTGGCGAGGAAGGGCCCGAGAAGGTGGAGGAATTCCATCTCGTGATGGAGGAGTAGATTGGTTTCAAGTGAAATTTCATGGAGTTTTGGGAGAGTCCATTTTGCTCAGTATGATGTAGTGATGTGCATGGAGTTTTCAAAGAATTCAATCCATTTTGTGCAGAGTCTGGGGACTACTCAAGCAGATGATTTTAGCCGTTGTCCCATTTGTCTGGAGAAACTACGTTGGGAGATCGATGTGTTCGTTCTGGAGCTTTGAAGCGCTTGCTTGCATATGTAGGAAGAGAAAGTAGTCTGTTTGTCTTTGGACCTGGAATTCGATTGAAATATCTTAAGTTCTTAAGCTGGTTGTTTAGGAGGGGAATCAGGCGCGGCAGACAATGTTAAGCCTCCCCCAACCCCCCATGACCATGCCCGTGCCTGTGCCGCAAGTGGCCAAGGGCAGGTTTCTCCGTCCATGCCCGTTGCATGCTGTTCAATAGTCCAACATTAGGTGCGAAAGACCTAATGTTCAATAGTTGAACACTATGTCTTGTTTAAAAGTGGGAGGGCTACTCACCTTTTAGGCTAGCTTTTGAGAGTGAGAAAAATCTTTTACGATCCTATCTATTGGTAGTACTAGAGCATAGCTGGTTCAATAACTTTGGTTTAATGAACCATTAGTATTAAAGCTTTAATATCTTTGGTCCAGTGTACATTAGATGTGAAGGCTTGATAAACTGGACAAGGTTGAATAGGGCTGAGATATACCAATGTGTGAAGGGAGATTATAAATAGTGCAATTGATTATGGATGGGAAAGTAATCTTGTTTTGAATGGCTAAGTTACACAGTTGTATAAAGAGAAAAGATTATTAAATAGTCTTACATTGGCTGTGGAAGAAGGAAATTGTTGAATAGTCTTATATTGGTAGCGGAATGATAAGAGACCTTATTTAAAGATAGGGGAGCCCCTCACCTCTTAGGTTAGTTTTTGCAGTGAGAAAAACTCTTTACATCCTACACCTGCCACCCATATTGGTTATGGAAGAGGAAGTGATTTTGTTTAAAAGTGAGAGCCCCTTACCTCTTAAACTAGCTTATAGTTCTCGCCATGTCATGTTAGGAATGCTAGTATCTTGTTACGGAACACAAGACATCCCCTTCCTCCGCGTTGACCCAACCCTCCTAATATCCAAGACCTTTTTGAAGCATCAGAATTTTCCTCCACAACAACCCAACACAATGGCCAAGAGCTTTATGAAGCATAGTAATTTTTCAGTTGTTATTGTGGAGTTTTTTATATGGCTCGATTAATGTTTTCCATAAAATATATTGTATTTTACATAGAGAAGTTGCCCTATTATAAAGACAATTTTTTTCCGGAGTACTCAGCAGCCAACTAATGTTGGTCATTGTATGGATCAACTTGAACAACTCAATGAGACCCTTCATGCGCATGTTTTGTGGCCATCAATAGCATGCAGTGGGATTATTCGTGTGAGTGAGAGGACAACAAGAAGAAAAACACTTGTAGGTGTTATGTTCAGGAAAGTAGAGCCTCGCTGGTGGCTTAGTGGGTGGTCGAGATGGAAGGCAGCGAGACAATGGTGAAGAACATCAACAAACAAGGTTGACATGAACGAGGAAGAAGGGTTAAGAGTGGGAACATGGAGGTGGCATGCGGAGGGATAGAGCCAACATGCTTCACCTCCACTAGTTAGGGGACACAAAGCGGGCACATGGTATGGGAGGTGTCAAGGTGAAAAGAAGAATTTGAGAGGTTAGAAATCTCTAGGGTTTAAAAATCAATTACCGCTGTGAAAAGTTAGACAACTAATAAATAAAGTATCCAATATAAAGAACGATTTGTATTAGTCGTCTCTGTCCTTTGTCTTTTTAAGCGCATATTTGGTGGTGAAGCTGTAAGTGTGTAAGTGTGATATGCGTTTATAGTGGTATGTGTGCATTTATGTCTTACATATAATTTAGGAAAAAAAAATATACCATGAATTTCGAAAACAAAAAAGTATATGAACAAACCCAAAGAGTAAATACAACGTAGCCCGCTCGGCAACTACCGCAAGTTTTCGAGGCTTGTACGAAACGGGGATGTCATTACAAGGTACTGAGTTCCTAGAATAAAAGAGCAGAGAAACTAGAATGAGAGCCATGCGACGCAGCTAGCACAGTAGCACTCGTGAATCGTCAGTGATAACTCCAAAAAGTTGTGGACGACTGGCTGGATAGGGATCGGCACAGCGCCCTCTGTCCGGTGGAAACCTCATCCTCCTCTTGCTGGCTGCTACTGCTGCTGCTGCTTTACACACGCCATATGATTGCCGGGCACATTCATGAACCACCATCTCCTGTGCTTGCTATTGTCTGCACACGGCGACCGCGTCGACACCAGTAGCGGTAGTAGTCCCAGTGTACCAAGCGAAAGTTGCGGCGGTTTTCTCTCTCTCCTGTGAAGCTTGACTGTTTGTCATTGCAGATCTCCGCGATGGTACATGTGTAATATATAACTGTTGTTAAATATTTTTTTTAAAAGAATTGCTCAATGGATGTCCGTCTGAAGCCTCGCGAAGCAAGAACCCAATCGTTTCAGCAATGGCCATGGGTACTGGGTGCTGCCTGCAAGTGTTCACCAGGTTGGGGCTCTAGCGAGTATGACTGCACATTTGCATAATTGCATCAGGATGCTCCTCTACCTAGCAGTGTCTGTCTGCCTGGATCAACATTAAATTGTGTATTTTTTATAAAAACCTAAGAGCAAGCCCAATGGAACTCCTAAATTTGACCTCCTATTAGCTAGAATAGGAGCTCTCTCATCTATATTCAACCTCCTATTTTATTGCAAACTCCAACCGACCTCTTATATTTTTAGGTGGGGCCCACTTGTCAGTGGCCCACTCCCTTTTCTCTCCTCTCTCTCTCTCACTTTCCTCTTCTCTTCTCTGTGGGCCGACGCAGGCGGGGGCGACAAGGCCGACGGCTCGGGGCGGCGGAGCTCGGGGCGGCAAGGGCGGCGGGGCCGACGGAGCTCCGGGTGGCGGGGCTGACGGCTCGGGGCGGTGGGGGCGGCGGGGCCGACGGAGCTCCGGGCGGCGGGGGCGGCGGCTCGGGGCGGAGCCGGGTGGGAGACGCCGGCGGCCCGGGGGGGAAGAGGAAGGGGGCGGTGGGGCCAACGCAGCCGGGATACGCCGGCGGCCGGTCTTCCAAGATCTGAGGTGAGCCATTCTTCTCCTTTCCCTCCTCTCCTCTTTTCTTAGGTTTTGCATTTGTTGGTGCCGATGGTGCCGATGACCGGCGGGGCCGACGCCGCCGATGACCGGAGGGGGTCGGGAGAGGGACGGGGAGGGCGGCTGGAGGAGATGAGGGCCTCCTACATCTGGGGGGTTGCCTCCCCCGGATGAGGGCCCCCTCCAGATGAGAGCTCGGTTAGAATTTCGGTTGGAGACGATTTTTAGCCCACAAACTCCTAAATTTGAGATGAGGGTTGGTTTGAGAGCTCCATTGGAGTTGCTCTAACACCGTTCTAATCGTTCTAATCAACTTAGCTACTATCTCGTTTTTCTGCACTCTTTCTGAACTGCTAAATATTATATTTTTTAAAAACCTTTCTATATATAAATTTCTCTAAACAATCAAATAAATCTATTTTTAAGTTTATAATAGTTACTAGTTAATTAATAATTCTCTAATAACTTATCTTATTTCACGTGCGAACGATTGAGCTAGGAGCCCTCCCGAACGGTGCCGTACTCTTCTTCTAGATAAGCCATAGTATACATGAGAATTAACCCTAGAAGTTTTAACGGTCACAACATCATAACAAACAGCAAGGAAATAGGCGCATCACATAGCTCAGTTTTATTAGGGAGTCAAAATTTTTTGAAAGAATAAGAACAACTCTGATTGTCTACAAGCTTTAGGTTCTACTCGGTAGTACTCACTAACACAAATCTGCAGATACCATTCAGATACCTGTCTCACCCACTTTTTATGGCCATCTATAATATATCATCACACGCTACTATGCTTGCTGGACCAAAACCTCGTTTTCCATTGGAGGAAACAGAGAGAGAGAGCCTCTCATCAGCTCACAAGCTGCTGGTTACCGTAGTAAGGGTAGGGTCCATACGCTGCAGCATACATGTTTGGGTGTGGAAGCGGCGAGGCATAGCCATACCCACCATAGAAAGGTGTACCATAGTACATCCCGTTGCGTCGGTGGCCAGAATCACCCCTCGACTGAAAAACAGAAATTCAAATGGGTGAGCAGAAAAATTAACTCAACACCTCTATTTACTTAACAGATGGTGGGTATGAATAGAGATCATAACAAAATCCATATATATTGTAATGCTTTTAATTGAAAACAAGTAACATGAGTAAGCCTCACAAGTGACAGCAAAATAACAACTCCATGCAACAAGAGGAAAATGAAGTCTCAGGTGAAACACGATATTAAAGTTGTTTTTTCCATAATTATTATCCTATGCCCATCCAAATAAACTTAGCTGAGAAAGCGACAAAAAGTCATATCTTGATGATAATTCCTCTTGCATCAACCAGACATGGTTACAACCAGAATTCCCCTTGTATCATCCAGACATGTACACAAACAGACTTGGACAGGTCTCAGAAACGTAGCAATGGCATGTGTTTTGGTATACTTGGTGATGGAGAATGCACAGCAGCAGAAAAAGCTCACAGACCAGTGAAGTTTGAAGTGATAACTAATAAATCTACACAAGATATAGTTAGCATTTTTACCACTCAGACTTGGTTTGATTTTCTTTTTCATATTTTCTGGGAAATAAACACCTCTGCGTCACAAGAGTAGCCATGACACAACCATCTCAGTAAGCATTCACACAGACAGCAAAGTCTTCCTTGCATTCCAGTGGTGATGGTGGAGAGAAAATTGACAATATGCCACTCTAATCGTTGGGCTTAGATAAAATGCCACTCCATAAGTTGTACTAGTTGATAAAAAATGCCACTCAATTCGTTGCACATCTTGATAATTTGCCACTTTAGGGGGTTTAAGCCATTTTAGCCTAGATTTGCCCAGTAATACTTGTCGTAACTGAGATTCTTGAACCTCCCTGCAGCGACGGCAGAATCGGGGACACAAGCTCGAGGCCAGAACATGCCTACAGTGATGGCAGGCTCAGGGAACTTGCCGGCAAGCGTGCAGACGCTGTCGAGCTCATCCTTGAGGTGCACGTTCTCTATCGCAGGGACACCTCGATGCTCGGGGTAGCGGTCCGATGGACGAGAAGGTGATGGTGGAGATGGAGCGGCAGGAGCGTGGCGCGACGAACGACCAGTGCGCAGATGAGTGCCTGCATGATCTGCACCATCGCTGCTGCCTACCTCCACCACCACATCGCGACTGTCTGGGGAGGCGGACGACCTCGACGGCCCTGTGACGGGGAGTCAGACTCTCATGGCATCAAGCATGCACCGCTCATGGTAAACAAACTCATGACAGCATGGTCCTAAAGGTGATGGAGGTAAAGGAACTAGTTCTAGGCAGGGAGATCAGCATCGGTTCAAAAAATCTCCAAAGCAAGAGGAGGATCGGACCTAGAAGCATGTAATACCCCAGCCCATTAGTAGAGGCCCGTGTGCCCCAATGGTGTGGTGTTGGTGGGTTAGTCACACATGGAGAACTAACATAGGTTGCCGTCAGCATATAAACTCATTTATACCAGCCATAGCACCTCCATGTGTTAACCCTTTTATCACGAAGAGAGTACGAAAATTGCAACCGGGGTGCTATGCATATGTAGGCCCTCTCCTCAAAAGAGTTGGATTAATGCAGATTTTAGAAGTTAGGATGTTCCCGTTGGTATCAGTCTTTCAGAGCATAACCATCACTGCATGAGCACGTGTGCGTTTGAGTTGAGCTGCTGAGTGCTGAGGATGTCAGTCCTTACGAGGAGTGAGTTTAGTACTCTAGCCCATTAGCAGAGGGCCGTGTGGCCCATAGTGTGGTGCTGGTTAGATTAGTCACAGATGGAGAATTTAGGTATGTTCATAAAGCGAGGAAGAAAGTGTAGTGGGGTGCATAGGTGGACCTGCTCCTTGGTAAAGCTGCACCAATGCAAATTTTGGAAGCTGGAAGAACTCAAGTTGGATGGATCAGATCTTTGGTGAGGAGACTAATTCCATGAGAGTTGGCAATGCCTGTAGCAAGTTGATCTCAGGCTGTCAAGCATGGGAGCCTTGTTGCCTTACATAGAGGCTCTTGAAGCCTCTTAACTTGTAGGCAGAAAAACAGGCAAACTGGTCCTATCTTAACACATTTCTTTTGGTTGGGCATGTGCTGCAAATGAGCAAATCCATGATTGAATAGCTTGGTTTTTCATCAACAAAGAAAATAAATTCTTGAGCCATTGCCGTAGTCAAGAATCCTAACTAGTGGTAATAGTGCACCTCAATGAGTATACATGAGACCTTCCAAAAGTGCTCCAACAAACAAGGTTACTGGGGTATAGTAAAGAGTAAAAAGCATCTTCATTTCTTGAGTCAGAACGAACACAAAAGCACTCCATTTTTGTATTTCGTATTTAAACCAACATACTCCCTTCTATACATAGTAAAATCCTTTCACAAACTGCAAAGCACTTTAGATGGGTAGGATAGTGTGTGTACTCAAATATAAATGCATGTGAAGATGCATTTCTGGACTCTTGTTCTTTCCTTTTGTTTCTAAATTTTAATCACTAAAACAACATGCTAAAACATTAGAATGTATGTCCAGAAAATGGACCAATCCTAAACTCTGCGAAGGAAATTTAATTGTCACTGATAATTTCTGATTGTCCGCTCATCAAATTTTGAACATGCCAATCAGAAATAAAATGAGAGTAACTTAAAGAATTGAGTCAAAAGTCCCCACCTGTTTGCTTGCTGGACTGCGGCCCCAAGAAAGACGTACTGCCTGCTTTCCAATTGTTGATCCATTCAACCCTTGCAGTGCTTCTTCTGCATCAGGTCTACACAACAAGGCATGCAATTTGACGTGATCTCAAATTTTGAATCAAGTAATCAATAAATATTTAAGCATCCAAAAAATTATTACTTAAGGATGCATCAATCAAATTAGGATAATGTCTTAGATATACCTGTTGACAAATTGAACAAAGCCACACTGTTTGCCAACAGGAATCTTAACAGAGGCAAGATCACCATACTTAGCAAATGCTTTCCTTAGTTCATCTTCAGTAACGTGGGGGTCAAGCCCACCAACATATATCTGCAGGAATATTAGACATAAGATGCTTTTTTAACAAAAAGTTGCATTAGAAGCTAACAAATGGCAGTGGAAACAAATAGCACATACCGTCCTGTTAGTTGAGTCACTATCTGACTGCCTAGGTGGGGAGGAACCAGAATCACCTGAAGTAAAATAATAGATAAGACTGAAAATATGTCCAGTGCGAGAAATGTAGAAACAATTATCAAACATAGAATGCTTGCAAATGTATCATACTAAGATACTACTGTTCACACCCACCCACCAAGTCCCCCACATGTTGGCCCTGGCTTTAGCCTACCATACCATATGCTGAAGCTGAAGTAGGCTGACCAGGCCATGAAAGATTACTATACTTTGGAAATTTTGGAAAGTTCAAATGATAGGCCAGGATAGAAACAGTGCTTCAAAAAAGAATCCTCTTCAGTTTTGGCAATACCTGAAGATCTTCTAGGTGTTGCAGGTCCTATACGAATTGGCCGGGTTGAGCAATATGCACCATTCATTTCAGTCATCGCATGAGTTTTGTCGTTGTCATCTCCAAACCTAACAAAGCCATAGCCCCTAGAACGTCCCGTGTTTGCATCAATAATAACTTTAGCTCCTTTCACAGATCGATATTTTTTAGCAAAAAGTTCCATCAGCATTTCATCAGTAACATCAACAGCCAGATCACCAACAAATATTGAGTGATCAGAAGCAAGTTCAGAGCGTTTTTCCCCCATACTATATGATGCCCAGTTTAACTTAAAAGCTCGGTCAGTATTAGGCATTACATGACCAGAAAAATTCTGGAGTGCTTTCTCTGCGGATGCATGAGAAAAGAACTCAACAAAACCATAACCCTCGGAAACTCCAGAATGCCTATTACGAATAACTTTAATTGTGACCACCTACAAAACAGGTAGTAAGCAAAAAATGGCAATTAGTAATGCACAGAGGACATACTGACAGAAAGATTATAGTCTTTCAAAATACATGCTTTTTCACTTAGCAAATCTCTACTTCCATAAAAGTAGTAGGTGATGATGGTGGTCATTTCATACCTTTCTTGAAAACACTGAGTTGACTGGATCTTATTTAGATGATTTTTATGCATGTATGTGTATAGGAGCATCTATGGAGGACTCAATCCTCCATAGATGTCTTAATTAAGATTCTATTTGCTAGTTGACCAGATGGAAAAATAGAGTGCAGTTTTCAGATTTGGAGAAAATAAAAGTGCATGTTGGCCTTTCAAGTTATAACTGGTAGGTTTATTTGAGACGCACTGCGAGTTGCAATGTACTCTGCTAGTTCTAGAAAATATTTTTCCTCTGCCAAAATCTTCTGTTAATGTAGTTACATAGAGCAGTAGGAAAAAAGAAGAAAGGGATAAATACATACAGATATTTAATGGAACTATTGCATAACTAACATGATCAACAATTCAATGTAGTTTCATAATTACAATAAAGGGCCAATATATCCAGCCAATACATTCTGCGTGCTACAAAGAGAGGGGGGAGAGAGAGAGAGCAACACTGGCGAAGATGTCACGTTCTTAACAAATTACAACAGTTCCAATCCATTTTATCCAAATTACACTAATCACAATTTAAATGATGACGCTATAACCATTACCATCATGAATCCTACATGCATACATATTACAGAATATCACATCTACGCTGTAACTTAAATGATGTACTTAGAAATCGTGGCCTAAAGAGTGACAAAACTACGCCAATTTCACCCATACTGCATTAAATGAACTCAAAGTTGGCGCCTTTAGCGACTAGCAAACCAATCCTACGGGAAAACTAACAACTTTAGCATACACAAACAAGAATTAGCCACAAAATTAGGTTTCTATCCCAATTGCAGCCGAAAATGAACGAATCAGCGCAGTCGTACAACAAATCTAGCTGAATTAAAGAGATCCGGTACGGATAAGGCTGGATCAGGGGAGCGGGCCGGGAGAAGACCGAACCTCGCCACTGGGGCCAAAGCAGTTGTGCAGGTAGTTCTCGTCCATCCAATACTGGAGGTCCCCGACCCAAATCGTCCGGTTCTCGTCTGCCGCCCCGTTCCCGCCGGATCCACCCCCCGCTGGCGGCGGCGGCGGCGTCACCGACGCCGGCGGCGCGAAATGCTTCACGAACTGCGGCGGGGGAGGTGGCGGCGCGGCCACCATGCCTGGCGGCGGGGGGTACGGGATGACCACCCACCTCGGCTGCGGGATGTGGTGGTGCGGGTGCGCGTGCGCGTGCGGGTGCCCGTGCGGCCCGTGCGCGTGGGGATGGTGGTGAGGCGCCGCCGCAGCCGCCACCGCCGGGGCCTCGGTGGTCGCCGCCGCCGCCATCTGCATCGCCGCCTGCGCCTGCGCCGCTGGGAGCAAAGAAGGGAAGCCGCCGCGAGAGGAGTGGAGGCGCAGGAAAGGGAGGAGAGCTCGCGGTTGGGGGTGAGGCTGGGAATATATAGGTCGTTAGAAATGGATCTGGGCCGTCAGATCTAGGATTTCGTGGAGCGCATGGCCGTCTGATGCGCTGTGTCGGAGAAGCTGACGCGTGGGGCCGGATAGGGGGGTGGGTTTGCGGTTTTGGGGCATTTTTAAAGGGGAGTTGCTCTCAGCTCGCTTCTACTTTTGGGCATCCCAGTAGATGGAAACGTGCGGCTGTTATTGTGCTATTTTGGTAAACTGTTAACTAGTTTGAGTCTTTCAGTGAAGTTCAATTGATGGCACAGCATCAGTTTAATGAATTTCAGACTAAATACAAATTGAAATTTCCCATTAGCTCACCATCAGTGTTCCATATGGTAATTTGCATTTATAGTTAATTTTGGAATATTACAAAGCAAAAAAAAAATAGAGAATGAATTGATCGTAGAAATGACCGGTAACACTACTCCTGTCGAGAACGTTAGGTGTAAACAATCTATGGGGGTATTATGTTGTTCTTGTTGTGACCTATCAAATGAAAAAATCGATAATAATTATGATCTTATATCTCTTCCAACAAACTTATTGGACGAATTTTTACTGTTACTAATTTAATTTTTTTTTAATTTACAAAACTAATTTTCGATTTGAATCATTTGCAAAACTAGTCTCTTGTCGCCCTGGGCCACGGCGGGATTTAAAAACCGCCGTGGCCCAGGGCGGCGAATGGCATCCCCGTCACCCGGGGCTAACGGCGCCAGCCGCCGTTAGCCCCGGGGACGCCACGTGGATTCGCCGCCCTGAGGGACGGCGGCGAATGCCCCCAGGGGGCCGAATGCAAAATTACATTCGCCGCCGTCCCCCAGGGCGGGTTATTGCCATTCGCCGCCCTGGGGGAGGGCGGTTTTTTGCCGGCCCCTATAAAATCCCTTCCTACAGTCGCCGCGCGTCATTTCTCCCTTCCGCCTCCAGCGTTCGTCCAATAGAGCTGAGGGAAAGGAGGAGAAGTACAGCGGCGAAGCCCTCACAGATTTTTTAGCCGAATCCAGGTATTTTTTTGATCTCCCTCTGTTATATAGTCAATTTTTTAGACAAATGTTAATTAGTAGTAGACTTGTAGTGTAATATCCGATATAGTATGAAAATATTAGCGGTTTGACATAACCATCGTTAGTGTTAAATTTATTTGGCCGTACTAGAAGAACATAGCGGAGAAGTAGTAAATTGTAGATATTTTAAAAATAAATATGCTCCGCCATGGCCATCGTTGGTATATGTCATTTTGACACGTTAGATAAACCTAGCGTATAACTTTATTAGCGCCGCTGGGTCAGTTTGTAAAATATAGAAACGGTAATGGTTTGACTCATACGTATAGCCTTTTTATGGAACGAATATTGATTAGTACAGATTAATAAAATCTTTTTTGTGAACAGAAATGGCAAATAGAGTTGTATTCGCGATATATCACGGTGAAGGAAATGTCAGACAAGGACAATATGGGGTAGATTTATCGGAGTTCAACGTAGCACAAAAGGGAATTATAGCTCCAGCTGAGAGAAGTTTTCCTGGAGTTTACAATTGGTTAATGAGGGGATTCGGAGTAGATCCTCAAGTAAATGCAATTACGGTGTACGCACTGGTTAGCTGGGCTGTGGAAGGTTTTTTGGTGGGAATTGATGCCAATAGATTCAACGGCCAGCTGGGTATTTTTTGTGGAGAGTGCACTGCAGCGAGGATGGGCACCGAGCATCCTAGTGGTAGTGCATGACGTGGTCAGCATTGATCAGGCTGGTCCGAGTACAGCGGAAGGGCCCGATGAAACAGGGGAGCAAAATGAGGCAGAAGACGAGGGTGCCGGAGAGGAAGGAGGCCAAGAAGACATGGGACCGGGGGGTTTGCAGATGAAGGGGAGAGACACCCAGGTCTAGTACAGGAGATGGAAATTGAAGACTCAGAACCTGAGCATATGGAGGATGATGATTCTTCGGAGGACGATGTACACCCGGTAGAATGGGACAACGAGGACTTCTCCGGACTCGTTGTCTCAGAGGGGCACACCGTGGCATGGGAGTATCGGCAGAATGAAGTGGTGCAAGGTGCTAGATACGCCGAAAAAGCACAGTTGACAGAGGCTGTGAAGATGTGGGCCGTGTCACTTGGGAGGGAGTTCTGGGTATCAAAGTCCACAAGATCGGTGTACGAAGTGAAATGTGCAAGTTCAAGCGATGGATGTCCATGGAGGATGTACGCATCCAGGAAGAAATATGACGACTGTTGGTCCGTGTCAATCGTGACGGAGCACAACTGCCATCTTCCGGGTGTTCAGAAGTACCACAAGAACATATAATCTGCATTCATCGCTTCAGAGCTGTATTATGCTGTTGTGGAGAACCTCCGGTTCGAGCCCAAGTCAATTATCAGCCGCATCGAGGAGAAGTACAAATACACCATTACATATGCCAAGGCATGGAGGGCCAAACAGAAGATAATTGAAATGAGATTCGGTGGTTTTGAAGCTTCGTACAATAATTTGCCTCGTCTACTGCAAACCATCTGTGCGAGGAATCCTGGCAGCTACTCCGAAATCAAAAGTTTCCCATCGTTAGCAAGTCCTGGGCAGAGCGTCCTTCAGCGGGCCTTCCTCTCTCTGCAGGCGTGCATGTTTGCATTTGTTCATTGCAGGCCCATTCTCTGCATCGACGGCACATTCCTAACTGGAAAATACAGAGGGCAAATGTTGACGGCAATCGGAGTAGACGGGAACAACCAAGTGTTGCTAGTGGCCTTTGCCTTCGTCGAGGGCGAGAACACAGAGAGTTGGTACTGGTTTCTGAAGCTGGTTAAGAAAAAGGTGGTGGGGATGAGGCCAGATGTATGTCTCATACATGACGTCATCCAGGGATGTTGCGTGCAATTCAGGAGCTGCGAAACGGCTGCGCAGACAAGGATACCCTCCGGTGTGGGAAGATGTGAAGAGCAGATGGTGCATGCATCACATGGGCGCAAACTTTTATAAGCAGTTCAGAAACAAGGAGCTGATGACCATGTTCAAACGTTTGTGCGCCCAGAATCAACAGAAGAAGTTCAATGAGCTGTGGAGGAGACTTGATGAGCTGACAGCCAAATATAGATGCGAGAGTTCTGCAAGACCCCCAGCTAGAGGTGTTGACGGCCCTGAAGCTCTAGATGCACTTCCCACCGATGACGGTACATTCAGAAGGAGGCCCGGTTCCTCGGTTAGCAGATTTTCGCAGTGGATCGAGCACGAGCCGAAGGAGAAATGGGCATTGCTGTACGATGAAGGTAGAGCAAGGTACGGCATAATGACCACGAACCTTGCAGAGGTGTACAACTGGGTCATGCGTGGTGTTCGGCAACTCCCCCTTGTTGCCATCGTGGAGTTCATCCTACATAAAACACAGACGTACTTCCACGACAGGTGCAGACAGAATGGCCCATCTATGGCCGATGGAAACCTTTGGTTCGGCACCAAAATGACACAGTACCTTGAGGACAAATGCAAGAAGGCAAGAGAGCACCGAGTCCGAGTGCAGGGCACACGAGAGCGTAGATTTAAGATATTGTGTGCCGACAGGTCCAGGCGTGGCATATTCGCAAGGAAGCCTATACAAGAGTGTGTCCTAAAGGAAGATGGGACATGCACGTGCTCCTGCCGGAAACCAAGCTTGTACCACAAGCCCTGTTCTCATGTCATTGCCGCTTGCGGGGAGTGCGGCATTGATGAACGCCAATATGTGTCTCCGTACTTCAAAAAGGAAGCAATCATGTATACATGGAGTACCGAGATCTTTGGTTTCGGCATCGTCGGCACTTTCACTGAAGACACAAGTCCAGTTTATTACATCCCTGACCTGATGAAGGCAAGGAACAAGGCAGGCCGACGTCGGACACGGAGGATACGCAATGATATGGACGAATCCGAGGCCGGCGTTAGCGCTCAACGTTGCAGTAGGTGTGGAGAGGAGGGACATACCTACAAGAAGTGCACGAAAGACGCCGAGGCCCCAAGTGCAGCGGAAGTTCCTATGGAAGGATCAGGCGCCGACGGAAGGCGGCCAACTGGGGAAGGCACCACTGATAGGCAGCGTCGTCGCAGGCGTCCTCGTGCACCTTCGGGTTATGTTGTCTAGTATAGCCACTCGTTGATGATGTAATCTCCCTGTAATGTGTTAATTTTCTGTTAATTTTCTGACTATAATGCACTATGTTTAAATGAGCTAATCCGTTCCGCTTCTTTTTCCTTGCAGGTATGGACTACCAGACGCCTGAGCTGCTAGATCACGCCACCGATCAGTCCCACTGGTCGTTTCTCTCGGCGGTGCAGAACCTCGAGCTCGGTACCTTACGTCCTTGACCTTCCAGGCGACTACTTCCCGTGGACGACAGGTTCACGACTAGGTACGTACGAACGTTGTACTGTGAATCTGTATATGTCAACTTACTAACTTGCTTTGTTTTGATTGTCAGGTTGCGGGAGGCAGGCCTTCTGCCGCTGTGTAGGCTGGTAGCAGCCGCGGTGGAGCCGAATGACCCGACGAAGAAGTGGGGTATCGACCGGTCGCTGCTCACAGCTCTTGTGGACCGGTGGAGACCGGAGACGCACACCTTCCACCTCCCGTGCGGTGAGATGGCCCCCACGCTGCAGGACGTCAGCTTCCTCCTTGGGCTGCCTCTAGCAGGCGATGCGGTGGGGCCAGTTGACGGGCTCCAGGCGTGGCGAGAGGAGATCCTACAGCGGTTCGCCCCGGTTCACCGTGCTCCGGGGCTTCCCCTCGTCGGCGACATCTCCCCGTACACGCATGCGGGCCCCCTCAGGCTTGGGTATTGAGCTATACGGTAAGAATGCTTTCTTGTTGTTTTATGTTCGTCCTTCAGTCCGTACTAGAATTACAGTGTCAACTTCGTTATATGTTAACGCAGTCTGATCAGCTAGCACCGGAGGCCGACGCGTACTCACTGCAGAGGAGCCTGGAGGCGTACCTGTTGTGGGTGTTCGGGTGGGTGATGTTCACCAACTCGCACGGCCACGCAGTCGACAAGGGCTTGATCCCTTACGCAAGGGAGATAGCCGACGCCGAGGACGGTGCTGTTCCCCAATACAGTTGGGGATCGGCAGTCCTTGCCGCCACGTACAGGGGTCTGTGCGACGGCTGCAGGAAGACCGAGCCAGAAGCGGTCTTCACGGGTTGTCCACTCCTCCTACAGCTCTGGGCGGCAGAGCGGTTCGCGATCGGCCGCCCCGTTGTGGACCACAGTCCGTACGAGGCGAGCCTGTACGTGGGTGTCCCACCGGAGGACTATCCGACGATGGGGACGGTGTGGTGTCGTCGTGAGGTATGTTCGGTGTTAGAACCGTCTCGGTTTTTTATGTTACTTGGACTAACGAGAACTCTTTTCCTGTTTGTAGCGTCGGTACGCTCACGTGCAGACGCAGAAGTCGTACTCAGACTTCGTCATGGAGTTCGACAGGATCACGGACGACGACGTTGTCTGGGAGCCGTACAGCGCCGAGGCGAGGGACGCGCGTGCGCCGCACGGGCTGTCGTCCCTCTGCACCAGGGACCAGGCGTACTGGCTGACGATGACGCCGATGCTGTTCGACATTTCTGTCGAGCCGCACTGCCCGCAGAGTGTGATGCGGCAGTTCGGTATGCGACAGACCTTCGGCCATCAACAACGCAGGGGCGTACCGCAACACGTTCACAGGTATATGTGGAAATGAATATTCCGTATTGTTATGCATTGTGTCACCGGTTGTGCTCTGCAGGTTAAGTCGGCATGGCCAGACCGCCGGTAGGCTGTGGAGACCCACCGTCGTCGACTACATCAACGACTGGCTCATAGCCACGGAGGACGTCATCACGGAGCTGCACCCCTACACAGCCGCCAGGTACGAGCAGTACCTTTCCTGGTACCAGGCCCGTACCAGACTACGGGTGACGTACACTCCCGAGGCTCCACAGGCGCACGTCGCGGGGGTGCGAGACGCATACCCGACGCACCGCGACCAGGACTACTTCCGCGCGGTGAGTCAATGGTTTTCATACTATTTTCAATGGTAGGTGCCACGCGCAACTAACCACGCATGTCCTGCTGAACAGGCGAACGATGCTAGGCAGGTCCACACGGAGCTGGACCTACTGCGGCAGCGCCTACAGGCTGGCATCCCTCTCACGCAGCAGGAGCAGACGATCACGTTCGACCGGATGTGTAACACGATGCGCTCGGTCGTCCGTGCTCTGAGTTGTCGCCGTCCCGATGCAGTCCCACCGATGCAGATACGTATGCGAGGTCCCCATGGTGAAGGGACATCGGCAGGAGCGGCGGGTTCTGCAGGGGCCAGTACGTCGTAGGGAGCAGGTCCTTCTGGTACCGCCGGAGGATCGAGGTCGGCAGCCTCCACGATCGGGCGAGGATTGTCAGGTACGTCAGGATTGAACCTATTCTACATAACTAACTGCACTTTTTATGCGGCTAACGCGAGATTTTCTTTACCAGACCCACGCAGCGGATCTCACCTCCACCTGGGGGACACTGGGCGGGGATCTGCCCCGAGCACCTCTGCTTGGATCTCTACTGAGGACGACCTCCTTCCGGAGCAGGACGTGATCGGGTCGTCACAGCTCGGAGGTGCACCGCACACACAGCCGCACGACGCCGGTGCTTCCCCTGCTGCTCAGGCGGTCCGAGCTACCCGTGGGGTACCGGCGGACCGCCTGACGTACTCGCGCGGGCACGTGCGAGCGCAGCCTAGGAGGACGAGGAGGCGTATGACCTAGGGGCTATTGTTGTATTTATTTATTTATAGGTCTCGCATTACTTGTTTAAATTTGTCATGTCCATATTCACCTCCTGTAGACTCGATCCCATCCTTCAGATACATTGTACTGCTAACAATGTAGTCTCGCTTGTTGTATTTCGTACTATGGGTGTCGCATTCATCATGCCGCAATGCGAATGGCTCGCATCTACCTATTATCATGTCATTAAAACGGACCGGCCTATTACCATGTCATTAATTAAGTTTTACCAAAAATAAACTTGAAAAAATGATCAGCACGATTTTACAAACCAACGCCCATCATCGTCGGATTATAAAAAAAAACTGTCAAAAACATACCCTAAACCACGATTAAAACTAAATTTTGTTAAGCGTGTAGGTGAAAGACGGGGAGGAGTGGATTGTGAGTGCCAATCCAGACATACGAGGAGTGGAATGCGAGTGGCGATCCGGGAATACCCTCAGTTTGACAAGTTCTTTTCACGACGTGAACAATATATGATATTTGGTTTTTTTTTAAACATCGACTCAATAAATGCAATGGCACAATAAATAGAATTTAAGAATTTAATTTTGACAAATAAATTTTCAAAAATTTTGGGGTTAAAAATTAGCAACAAAATTTTCAAATTTGGTAATTTGCAAATGGCTCCAGGGGGCCGAGGCCTGGGCTAGGCAATGGTCCGATCGGGAGGGAACGGTTCGATCGGACGGTCCGATATCTAATCGGACGGTCCGATCCCTGTGCGGACGGACCGTCCGATTGTTGGGCGGACGGTCCAGTGGATTTGCCGCCCTGGGGGACGGCGGCGAATGCCCCCAGGGGGCCGAATGCAAAATTACAGCCCGGCTGTAATTTTGCATTCGGCCCCCTGGGGGCATTCGCCGCCGTCCCCCAGGGCGGCGAATCCACGTGGTGTCCCCGGGGCTAACGGCGGCCGGCGCCGTTAGCCCCGGGTGACGGGGATGCCATTCGCCGCCCTGGGCCACGGCGGTTTTTAAATCCCGCCGTAGCCCAGGGCGGCAAGAGGCTAGTTTTGCAAATGATTCAAATCGAAAATTAGTTTTGTAAATTAAAAAAAAATTAAATTAGTAACAGTAAAAATTCCTTATTGGACGCTGCTCCATAAGCCTCAGTCCAGCCCATATAGCTTTTGCACTTCCACTCTTGTGGCCCATTCAATACAAACTACCACCAAGAATCTTGTCCCCCTGCCCCATCTCCAACAGAAAAAACACTTATCCAAAATGCAAACTATGCTATCTGTCGCTTCCTTCCTCTTCTTATTCTCTCTCCATTCATCCTGCAAACTTCAGCTAAACTACTATTGTACACACAAATCCAGTACTAACATCTTCTAAGAATAACCTACACAAGCTCCGCTTTCTGAGTTTTCAACGACCGGATCTAATCTCCTAAAAGAACAACGCTTAAAGCTTCCATCCATGGACAGAACTCAAGGAATTAGTAAGGGAAAAATCCAAGCTAGAGAGGACAACATGGCAACGCGATAATGATTTTGAACCAATCCCTCTTTTTGTGCAAGATATGGCAATAGGCTTTTGAATTGTTGCAACATGTAAGTCAGGTTGTTCCGCAAGTTGTTTTGATATTATTGTGGCAAGCGTTTCTGATTGTTTCGACCCTCCCCCTCCAAATGTCGCACTTATATTTTGGTGATCTACCGCATACTTGGAGTATTTTTTTTTTATTTATGGTCCATAGCTCCATTGCTCTTGATTGCTGCAACTATAATTCCGATCTGTTGCAAACATTTTTTTCTTAATTGTTGCATATATGTTTTGCAATTATCGTAGTCTTCTAAAACCATGTGTTTTTCTTTCTTTGAATTCATTGAACTTGTTTAACATCCGACTAAAAAGTACGTTTGAACAAGATGTCCAATACCATCTACAGTTTAGAACTACTAACATTTCCCCCAATTTTTACATAATCAAATTTTATTTATTTTCTCATTGGATATTACAAATGTTGCAACCGTGCTAATAAAATGTTTGACTCAGACCATCCGAAATTAAGTACCATTTCCATATTATTGTAAATAAGTTGTGTTTATTATATTTATGCTATTTTAAAAGAGGTTAGCAGTGGTGGTAAGTGGTGAATCTATTACCATCACCACTAGCTCCCTACTTTTGTAAGAAGAAAAAAAATAACAGGCAAGAGGATCCACGTATCAACCAACTGCCATCAACATTCTATTTTTTATAGGAAGAAAAAAGAATAGTGTCAATAACAAATATATAAAAAAATTAGGAGATAATATATGCACTCCGATTACAATGCACATGCAATATGCTAATTTGTTAAGAAAACAAAAGGAAGGTCTTACACTTGCTCTCAATGATCGGAAGTTACTAACCGGCCAAAAGATTACACGACATATTTCTCTTTTTGTGACGACTATGTGTTATATTTCTGTTATTAAAATATAAGTAAAATCCCTCTTCATGTGTGACATCAATGGGTGTGTTCTTAAGTGCTTATTGGGTGGCTTAAATAAATCGCACGTAAAATAAGAAACATTATTAGCGCGTGATTAATTAAGTATTTACTATTAAAAAGTTGAAAAATGGATCTATTTGCTTTTTTAAGTTACTTTTATATAGAAAATTTTTGCAAAAAACACACCATTTATCATTTTGGAAAACGTACGTGCGGAATAAAAAAAATAAGCTGGGCCTCACTGGAGTGCCGAACAGCACAAAGGAGCAAAACCTACTATTCTGCAATGTCAATGATGCTAGATATAGTTAATAACGGGGCAGGTGTAACAGTAACTAGCAAAATATCCATGCTTTACCGTGGACGTGCGAGATCAAGGAGCGAAGGAACCATATGTTTGATTTTTTTATTTGTTTTTACATGGGGCCTAAGTGTCACTTGAAAAGTTACTAAGGCCTAGTTATAAGTGTTGAATGAATGATCAATCATCTGGTTTTTTAAGTAATATTTGAGAGTATAAATAAATAAATTAGCTAATACAAAATTGAAAAGTTGTTTAAAAAATTGTTCTACGAAAGTTATATATTGAAATCATTTAAAAAAATTGCACCGTTTAGAAGATAATCCATAATTCATAAGAGGAAAAGAAATTTTCCTTTATTTGATTACATGTCATCTAGATTGATTCGTAATTGTTCTAAATTTAGAACGTTACATTCAAAATTAAATTATATGTAAGGAGTGTATATAGTGTTAATATAATCCTAGTAACATGTTACATATTGAGCTCGTTTTGTTCCTCTCGTCATGTAGAACACGATAGAAACCAAATTGGAAAAGGCTAACTCGTGTACGGCCATGCGCAGCCCATAGCGCGTGAATGGGCTAGTCTTTTCATTTTTTTGCATTATTCGTTTCCGATTCGGTTTTGCACGTGAGCCTTACTTTCTTTAAACTTTCGCGTGGGCTTGAGATATATAAACTTTCTATACATAAAGATTCTTTGTATAAAGTTTGTATGTATTTTTTAGCACTGTCGTATATAAATTTTATACACGAAAAATTTATATATAAAATATATTAATACTGAATATTTTTATATACAAAGTTTATACGTATAAACTTTCTATATATAAAGGTTGGTTGTTGCTTGCTTACTTAAAAAAGAGAGAAAAATACACATGGATCCGTTCGCGCAGCATGGACTTTTGTGAGTACCTACCAATCGAAATTTTACAGAATACTTTATAAGTTTTGTGAGATGTAATCAATTAAGTGGACTTTTGTGCAAAATTATGGGGCAACGGCAAATGGCCAACCTCTCGCTTCTCTCTCCTGGATGCATCACGTGCTGGGTGTTCGCGCGTTGTTTCGCGTGCCGCGCTCGCCGATCGAACGGGATGGAGGAAGCTGTGATTGCGCCGTGGTTGATCCAATGGCGCAGAAGGCGCGTGATTGCGTGAACAGTGTGCGAGCCGTACATCTCTACGAATAATAATTTTATTGGATAACTGCTATGGCTGTTATAGTTGCATTTACGATCATATTTTTTTTAGTTCTCCTATCAACAATAACTTTGCTTTAAAGTATAAAATAAATAAATGTAACTTTAGAATGAAAAATATTGCCTTTGTTTGGAAATATAAGACATATTAGATTTTTATACGGTCACCTAATTATACTTTGAACATTAGTTTCTCTTAAAATATATCATCAAAAACTACAAAATTAACATTACATGAAAAAAATTTTAAATATCAAACTAGTGATACTACATGCATAACACTAAACGCATATATTTTTAGTTTAATTATCACTTAATTTTTTAAAAAAATATTAACTTAAAAAAAAGAAAGTCCTGTATTTTCAAACACAGGGAGTACAGAAAATTTCTATGAACAAAAAGCCCAAACAGGAACCAGCCAAGCAGCCCTCTCGCTCTCGCCCACCTTTATCTATACTATACTAGTTGGGTGTCCATACATTACAATAGGAAAAAGATTTACATCAACCTCAAATCTTACTAGGTAAAATGATGTTAATTAATCACTAAGTAAACATTCCAACAAACGGGAAACATTATTTTAGCACAAAAAATAGTTATATGTAATACAAATGGAATAAAATTGCACATGGTTATTCTAGAGTCATCAACAGATATCAGAATTTGAAAGTCTACATATCCTCCTATAATCCCTCTATAATAAAATACATGTGTACTAAAATAGAGAACAAGCTTGGTAACATATTCTTCACTGAAACTTAACGAAAGCATGTGCACGGCAATAGCTAGATGTCCTGCAAACCACTTCAGCCAGACACTCATGTATCAATACAAAATAATTCCCTAAAAAATTGAAAGGTGCTTCTCGATTTTGTCCACCATACATTAAATCTAAAGCTCAACTGCAGTACATAGATGAAGATATAATATGGTTTTGACAAGCTGAACTGGGAAGTTGGTTAGACCGTGATTATCGTTGCTTACCTACAAAACCTTTTTAAATCAGGAGATAAAGTAATTGACCATAACTTGCTCCACCGATCACCAAATTACCTTTCTTCCCTTTCTTGCTCAACTATCTTGGAGATTGTGACATCCTTTAGTACGATGGGACACAACTAAATAAACTCTAAGTCTGTTGTGACTTATCTGAACTCTGAATTGGAAAGCTGGTTAGGTCATAAACTCATGATTGCTTGTTGCTTACCTTCAAACCATTATTAAATCAAGAGATGAATTAATTGATCAGAACTTGCTCCCGTGGCTAAATTACCTTCCTTCCCATTGCTGCTCAGCTTGCTAGGAAGCTACGACATCTTTCAGTAGGAAGGAACTACAACAAAAACAGGGATATTGGTTTATTCAGTAGTGAAACACTTCAAGTTAATTGTCTCTGCATGATCAGTACAATTATGGGATCCTCCATTACTCAACCATGTAATTTCCACATAACTGCAAATGGTAAGCATGGTTTGCTTTTATCCGATGAAAAATTACCTTTGCATTTTCTCAGATGAAAAATTAGCAATTATTTACAATTGGTGTTAAAATTCTCCTCCCAGATGTTGGTCTTGAAATAAAAATTTGTATGCCTCAACTCGATTCTGTTAAAGGCAACATATTTAAGATGGGCTCACAAGCAAGATGGTTTATATTCACTGCATACGTACATCCTGCACTGAACAAGTGAAATAAAATAATAGTCCCTAGGTTTTCTATAGCCGATACATGTATTTTCCATTCTACTATGACAATTACAGTACAACATTAAAGCCTGCATTTGCAGAAATTACTTTACCTTGATAACGATTCTGCTAGCCCGCTACGTGCACAGAACATAGAAAAGTTGAAATATGAGATAATGATTAAACTTGATTACCACAATACTTAATAAATAAGCATAACTTCTTCACATAATTGGTGGAGAGAAACAATGCCCATACGGATACATGGTAATCACATAAGCATGTGTCTATATTTAAAGCCGAGTACCAGCTGCACTTAATCCCGCCTTATGAACTCCATTAGGTCCACTTTCTACGACACATACCCTAATCAATGGTCAGATTAGTTCGTTCAGTGCAACTTCAGATTTCATATTACTTAAAAAACAGGTTTCATAAATTTAATCAATCCAATCCTGCGCATCAAGTTAATTATACTTAATTTTGATACTACCATTTCAGAAAAAGAAGAAATGTTAGAATGCAAGTGTAAACTAAATATTTGTTCAACTGTAGAACTGGATGAAGTTGGGACCGCAATGATAAATTCATATTTTTGTCTTTCTTAAGAAAAAATAGTGAAAGAATAACAGAGTATAAATGAGAAGATAGAGGTATATACATACATGTACACCCAGACCTCACTTATACAAAAGCACCAAGAGATACACAATAAAAAAAACTAAAACTTTTATTAGGTTATTAGCTGCAGTAGTCTATCCATAAAAAATAAACTGCAGTATTATATCCGTAAGAAAAGTTGCAGTAGCGTCTACATGGAGTCATGGACTGGACTCCCTAATTCAGCTTGTTCGATTCTGAATAAGTGGATGGCCGTACTTTTTTTTATCAATTCAGAGCCATTGGAGTAGCATGATTCATATAATCATATAGAAAGAGTAATGCTCTCTCTCAAAAAAAGAAAAAAGAGTGCAATGCTTGAAATGAACATTCACCAGGCTTGTAGTATGAGTGTATACGACAACAACAACCCAAAAACGAAGTGAGATATTTAAATGAGAACTTCAAAAAAAGGTCAAGTTCAGTCAATCTGCTCTTACCATGCTCAGATATTCCTTTGCCATTTATGTACTGATAGTGGACTGAAAGCCATAAACTGTTCTTCTTGACCCACAAATGACAAAACCAGCGATTAGCACTATACTGGTTGTGAATCGCATGCTAAATTAAACACTTTGCCAGCCATTGCCATCCTATGGATCATTAGGGTCTCCATGGAGGCTATACTAACCATGCGGCCCCAAACGAAGGAAATGGAGTGCAGAGAGCCAGAGAGTAGAGAGATTACCTATAAGAGGTAAGGGAGACGGTGCTTGTACTCTCGCCCATGCTGCTTGAGGTGTTGACACTCACAATACTAAAATGACCAAATACACATTTAACTCTTTCCATAGAAATGTAACTTAATGTAAATCCAAATACATATCAAGAGCATGTGAGGTGGTGTATAAAGGAGATCTATTTTTTTATTACCAAAGGACAAAGAAGAAACATTCATACAAAGAAACAACAAAAAAAGCATACTATATTATTTAATCACCTTGCATTTTCCCCTTTTTTTACTCATGTAGTGTCATGTTAAGTCCCGTGGCTCTGGAATCTGGACATGCTACAAGGCCCTATAAAAAACGACAGATGATCAATTAATAGTTGCATGCCTGCATCAAACCAGTCCATTTTGTTAAACTTCCTAAAAATTTAGTCAAAGTTAAACCATCAACTCCACGGCACATTCAATAGATGCTCTTACCATCGGAGACAATCTTAAACAACGAATAAAACATTAAAAAGATCAAAGAATAAAAAGATTCCCAACCTAGCTCAACAAATTGAGCACTAAAATTTGCTAGAACGAAGCACGTATACCAAAGCCAATATCATATCGAACAGATAGAGAGCAACCAGCAGCCACATGAATCACGCACACAGATTACCAGGTAGGTGACCATGTGCCGGCGGGGTAGGGACCGATCGGCGGCAGCTAGGGTGCAGAGGCCGGAGAAGGGTGTCGAGGGTGATGCCCCAGCGGGCAGCGATGGTGGGGTCCCTAGTCGGCAGCGTCCCGGGTCCGGAGGATGGCGCCGAGGCTTGTGCCCTGGCGGGCAATGATGGTGGATCCCCAGGCGGCGTCGAATCTAGGGGTGCGGAGGACAGCGCCGACGGCAGGTGGCGGATAGTGACCCGTGAGCTTGCACGGCTGGAGAAGCAATGAAGCCAAGAGGCGGAGCCGGTCAGCAGGCCTACCGAGGCGGAGAAGGTGGAATCCCGGCTGCGGCATCCTTTGGCAGCAGCCGGGGCGGAACGGACGCCGACGCTTGAAACGAAGCCCCCGTCCCCTAGCTGTTGCTTCTAGATCGGGCTGCAGGATCGGCGACGGCGAGCTGGGGGCGAGGCCGGAGGAGGAGGCGGAGCAGATTGGGAGGCCCGATATACGCCGTACAGCGTTCGGTAGGCGGGAAGAGCGGCGGCGTCTGGAGAAGAGTCAACGAGAGGCGGGAGGTGCGGGAAGGAGCGTGAAAAGAATATTAGTCATTGGATCTAAAACGAAGGCCCGTAGGATCGTAGTAAAGATCTGAGCCCTCAGGAGAAATAATTACCGTCATCATAAATGTCTTTTTAAGAAGTATAGATAAGCTAAACCTGTTTTTTAAGACACTCAATGTCTCGTAGAACCACCGCTAGTATAGATATTTTTTTACCCGAACAAACTCAACTATAGCTACTATTTACTTAAAAAACTCTACTTTCAATCCTTTCACTAACTAAAAATTCAATGGGGCATTTGCCGGCGGGCCTGGGTGACCACCCGGGGTAGCCGGACGGTGGCTCCACCCATACCACTACCACTCTGCGTTACAGTGCCTTGTATCCACGGGGATGTCCTAGCCGGGGAGCTCCACGTTGGGAATGACTTACATGAATCCATGAGAAACTAGCAGGGCTAAAACATTATGGGTGATAATTTCAAAGGAAAAAAAAAACAGCAATCGTGATTCATCGGTCATAATTAAGAACACTTTGAATGTGCTTCTAGGAGCTTCTAGGCACGTTTTTCAAAAGGTAAAACATGTATTTTTTTAAAAAAATTATATAAAAGTATCTTAAAAAATTAAATAGATCTATTTTTTATTTTTAATAGATAATTCTTAATTAATTACATGTTAATAACGTTTTATGTGTACATATTTTTCGTCTTACATGTGGCTTATAAGACCGATGACTTTAAATTGTTTAAAACTAGAGAAAAAGCCAATCTGAGATTAACTACCACCACACATTCAACCATATCACAGGTTTCTAACTCAAAATCTCTCATTTAATTTGAAGTTGTAGGAAATTCGAACACATTCCCAGGCTCAGCTAGCATAGCACTACCATAAAATTCATCCATTTATTTAATCACCATCATTAGAGAGCAGAAGAATGGCGCACAGCCGCACACAGCTTGGCGGAGTTCATCAAGTAATAGGAACTTTTCACACACGCAAGCAATGGTCTCGTCTCGAAGATCACGCGGCGTCGGCGTTAACGAAGGCGACCATCCTGTCGAGCATCTCCTTGGCCTTGTCGCCGTCGGGGTCGAACAGGTAGAAGACGTGCCCCTCCCCCGCCGTCTCCAGCATCTCCACCGCCTCCTCGCCCTTCACCGCGGCCACCGCGTTGGCGTATGCGTGGGCGCGCCACCTGAGGAAGTCGCCCTCCGCCGCGCACACCATGACCCTGTCGCACGCCAGCCGCTCCAGCCCCGGCGCGCCGGGCGCCATGGGGTTCATCCGCGGGTCGTCCATGCCGCTCGTGCCCGGGCACGCGTACATCCACAGCCCAGCGCCCCTGGCGCGCCCCTCGGCGTCGCGCGTCTCCTCGCCGACGGCCTCCGAGCCCCAGAACCAGGGGTGGATCAGCACGGCGCCCCTGAGGCGCGACGGCGGCGTGGCGTCCGGGTGGTGGGCGTGGTGGTGCATGGCGAGGTGGTGGCAGATGTTGCCGCCGGCGCTGTCCCCGGCGAGGAACACGCGGCCGAGGTCGCCGTGCGCGGCCACCCACGGGTCGGCGCCGGAGAGCACCCACCGGAGCGCGGCGATGCAGTCTTCGTAGCCGGCCGGGAGCAGGTGCTCCGGCGCGAGGCGGTAGTCGACGGAGACGCAGACGGCGGGGCAGGCGGCGGCGAGGCGGTTGAGGAAGCGGTGGTAGCTGGGGGACGCGGCAGACTCGGCCACGAACCCACCGCCGTGGACGTAGACGACGACGGGGAGGCGGTTGCCGTCCGCCGCCGCGGCGGGCGGCAGGTAGAGGCGCGCGGAGTAGTCGCCGAGGTGGACGTCCTTGGAGTCGACGCCTGTGGCATCGTCGTGGCCCGGCCCGACCGGCGGCGCCACGAGGGGCCGCTCCAGGCGGCCGCTCTTGTAGACCCGGAGGATCGGGCCGAACTCGTGGACCACCTCGTCGCCGTCGGCTGCCGTGGTGGTGGTGGGCGCGGTGACGGACGCCATCGTTGCTGCTTGCTAGCTGCTGCAGCTCACTGGATATCAGGAGTATTTGTCTGTAGGATGAGTGGTAAGGTGACCAGCAAAGGCGGCGAGGTGTAAATACTTCTACTGTTTCCTTGGGATCTCCGGGATCATGTGTCCAGGACGGTTGTGGTTGGTGTTTACTGTGGAGTGTCGAGTTTGTCAGCTTGCGAGGGCTACCCCTAATATCTTATGGGATGGATGGAGACAATCCCTAATATGTTTGGCTGAGTTCGGAGATGCATATATGGTTGAAATTTTCAACGAGATATGATTAGTTAAATTTAAGTTATTATAAATTAAAAAAATAAATTTATTTGATTTTTAAAACATACCGTTTAGCAGTTTGAGAAACGTACTCATAAAAAACAAGAGAGTTTTCACCTCAACACTCACCTTCGAACGGGTCTCGACAGCGCTCAGTCCAGCTTCGCTAATAACTTAGCCAAGGGCCCGTTCAAATCTACAGGTTTGGAGTGAAAAACCACTCGTTTCTCGTGAATACGCTTCCCGAACTACTAAATAGTACGTTTTTTATAAAAATTTTATATCTAAAAGTTGCTTTAAAAAATCATATTAATCCATTTTCTAAGTTTGCAATAGCTAATACTAAATTAATCATATGATAATAACTTATCTTTTATTTTACGTGATTTTCTTCTTTCTTTTTACTTACCTTTAAACTAAACCTAGTAACTTATACGTCACAAGACGAATCATTAGCATAAAATTAACTAAATATTAGCTATTATAAGTTTAAAAATAGATTTATTTAAGTTTTTTAAAAAACTTTTATATAGAAAATTTTTATAGAAAGCACCCTATTTAGCAATTCAACAAACATATTAACGAAAGAGTCGTAGGCTAATGCGGCTTAGCTTATCTCTGCACACAAAACGACACAAGCAATTAGCGTATGATTAATTAAATTTTAATTATTATAAATTTGAAAAATAGATTTATTTGATTTTTTAAAGCAACTTCTATATAAAAAGTTTTTACACTAAACGTACGGTTTAGCCGTTTGAAAAACATATTAACAAAATCGAGGTACTAGCCAAGTCAAAAAGCGGTTTAGAACGCAGCCTAAAAGAACGCTGCCTTACTCTCGGTTGCCGGGGTGACGCGTTAGCTTGGTTTGGTGAATGTTGATTTGGGTTGGCGTGGTGGCTGCTCGGTGCGTCTGCATGCTGCGTTGGAGACTTGGAGTGAGGAGAGGAGAGGATACCACGGTGCTGCTGCCACCGGAATGCACGATGACGTCCAAACGTTTTGAACCAGCGTGGGACTCGATCTGGGATCCGAGGAAAACGTACGCCCTCCGCGGCTCCTCTCCGGTGATCACGCGGAAGAGGACGCCCAACTACCACAAACGCCAAACGTACGGCTACTGTAGTTTCCGGTAAAATTGGTGTGCAAATACATAATTACTGTGGAATACTGCTTAATTGTTAGCTAAGGCAGCTTCATGAGCATCGGCAGCAAAGGCAGCAGACCCACGGGATCTTCAACGTGAAGATCTTTGGTCCCATCGATCGACGACTGGAAACGACGGGTGGTGTATAGTGTTTTTCAAAACGTCGGTTAACGCACGATTACTGCAGTAACCACGCATATCGTCGGGGTATGATGAGAATAACCGGCGATATGATTTGTTCGAATTTCATTCGAATTCAAATTTTTTAAAAAATAAAAAAATCCAAAAATATTCTAGTGGGTAGTACTTGAATTGTGAATCATTATAGTGATAAAAGTTTGTGAAATGATAAAGTTTACTTTATATATTGGAGCTCTATCGAAATTAAAAAAATAAGAGATGGATTGGGATATGATTTCTACTTTGTTTAAGTGTAAAAAATATAGCAAGGATTATAAAAAATAATATTATATTATTTTCTAGAGATACCCATAATCTTTCTAAATTTTTTACAATTTTCTTGAATTTTTACAACGTTTTACAATTTTTTCATATTTTTTCTTTTCAGTTTCAACATACCGCAGTTATCACAACTTACCATGGCTTATCGTGCGGTAACCGCGAGCTAACCGTGAGATTTGAAAATTTTGAATTTAAATTTTTTAAGATAAAATTCGTGTGGTTTTTTACGTTTACTGCGGTAACCACCTTACCGTTGGAGGGAGGCGGTAACCTCCGCAAAATAGTAAGGAAAACTTTGGTGGTGTGTCAAGATTTATCGATCATTAGTACGTGTGTAACTTCTATGGGCAGATGATCAAATATAGAAGTATATGTATTCTAGGGTCCTTCGGGTTTACCTAACCATTTCGTTTATGCGCGTGCCTACAGTCAAGGGGGAATTTTAACTGCTGCCTCCATCCTAAAATATAAGAAATTTTAGAATTAGACACGGTAAATAGAAGTTGCTATGTTTTGAGATGGAGAAAGTATTTGTCCCTCTTAAGAAACACCATTTTTACGTTTGTTCCTACAGTTCTATCATCGGAGAGATGGTCTTTCTTAACTATTTACCACTTTATCTACGTGGCACAACATGACACATAGGTGTGCCAGCATTGCATCCCTTGTGGAGTCCACCTGTCAGGCGCGTCTTCCTTCTCTAGACGAGCTCGAGGCTAGTCTCGATCGCTGTCGGCAGCGGTGTCATGTGCACCTCGACCTAAGGAGGCAAGAGAGATGGGAATGATGGCAGAGACAATGGAATTGATTGAGCGCCTTGATCTTGCACCACATGGCGGTGTCGGCGAGGCGAGCAGCGGAGAGAGCTAGCGCGAGACGCCCACGAGCAAGGAGGCCAACAAGATCACAGCTGAAAAGAGCACAAGCAACATGACGAGGAGATCAAATGTTGTCAACGACGGTGTGTGCTTGCACGTGAACAACAGCGGCGGTAGCAAGACTGACGATATGTGGTATTCGCCGGCCATGGACCGAGAAAAAGAGGAGGGGTGGGGCATTGCCGACGCGACAGTGACGGCAAATGGGGTAGTTGCTACGTTGACGGCAGCAATGCGGTTGGAGGAGGGGAATGGCCTAACATGTAGGCTCCACAAGGGACGCCATGTGTAGGAGGAGGGAACTCCAACCGCGGGGAGTCTGGGGACCCCCCCTTTGAGGTTCGGCCAGGGGAGTTGTTCACAGGACAGCAGCGGCGTCCGGTCGGAAATATGCTCGAGCGCCGGGGGCCCGGGCTGAGATGGCACGCAAGGGAGACAGGAGAAGTATACAGGTTCGAGCTGCGCGGAGACGTAATACCCTACTCCTGTGTGTGTTTGCTATGTGGGAGATGAATGTGGTTTCGGTGTTACAAGATGTTCTCCGAAGTCGTCCAGCCCCCTCCCCCAAAAAGCCCCCTTTCCGTTGGCCCGGATCCTCCTTTTATAGTCTAAGGGGAATCCACAGTGTCTAGTACAGGAGAAAGCTTTTCGGTATGGTATATCTTGTCGCACGCACCCGGCCGCCTGCTGAGCCGCGCTGGAGGCGCGTCTCGTCGTCGCCTCGCTCGGCAGCTGCGGTCGGCTAGATTATGAAGATGTTGTCGGCTCAGCACGTCTGGTCGTCGCCTCCCTCCGCAGCTGCGGGCGGCTAGACCGTGAAGATACGACGGCACACGCCGTCGCTGCCAGGGCGTGGAAAACCGAAGCCCTCTGACTGCACTGGGAGCAGGCCGACAGGGGGTCATCATTAGAGCCCACGCGTGCCGACCGGGTGACAGGCACGACACGCCCCGTCGCCTTGTCATTAATGCAGGTAGATGGGGAGCTGATCCGCTCAAGTCAGGCTCGAGCCCGGGGACACGCCCCGGGAGTGAAGCTGTGGGCCTCGGAACCGGGAGCGAGACCCTGGACCGGGAAGTCCCAGTAATGTGCCCCAGGGGCATGCCCCGGGACGGAAGCTGTGGGCCCCGGGCCCGGGAGCGAGACCCAGGCCTAGGAGTCCCAGTAATGTGCCCCGGCACGGAAGCGGTGGGCCCCGGGCCCGGGAGCGGGACCCGGGCCCGAGAAGTCCCAGTGATGTGCCCGGGGACATGCCCCGGGGCCGAGGAGGCGGGTCCCGGGACCCGGGGGTGAAGCCGGGCCCCGGAAGGTCCCTGGGCCGCGGGGCCCGAGGTGGATGTGAGCCGTTGTCGTGGCTCGCCCAGGAAGGTGCACCCGGGCCCGGGCAGTGCTCGGGCCCTAGGCACTCAGCGGGAGAACGGCCGTAGCCAGCCGCCACTTGTGCAGAATGAGGGCCCCGGAGGGGCTGACGTGGCCGAAGATCCACGCGTCCCCGGGGTATGTGGGACTCCCAGTCCCATTTCGCCGACAGTGGCCCCTGGCCCTGTTGCTCGGCCGGGAACCACTCCGGGCAGGAACAGGGCCACGTCATGGAGAAACGAGGGGACGCGGGGCCCACCTGGTTTGACAGAAGACAAGACGGGGCCACCGACGGTCATGATTGCGTCACCGAACTAACTGACATCCCTGCAGCCGAAGAAGAGGGGAATGCCAGGGCCCAGCCGTCTCCCGCGAGGGAGGAGCGGGCCCTTGTACTTTTTGCTGCTCGGCGAAGAGGCGCGGCGCGCGGACGCCATAGTTATTAGGACCGGACCGGACATTGAACCGGCGAGGCCATCGGTTCGCTGGTTCACTGGTCCAACCGTTAAGAATCGGTTGAACCACTGGTTCGATAGTTTTAGACCGGATGAATTGAACCGGTCATGAAATATATTGAACCGGAGCAATATATATATAGTCGATTTATAGAAAAAAAATAAGCACATAAATATTTTAATTGTATAATCACAGCAACTGGACTAAAAAATTATTGTGACATTTGAAATTCCAAAGCAATATCTGTTGAGACGGCCACACATATTGGGAAAAGAACAGTCAAGGTAAGACCGTCAGTCTTTTACGCAGATAAACTCTATACGATACGTAAAGTAATTAAGAATAAAAATTCCGATGGATGCAACAGACTTGCCTTTGTAGCTCGGAATCCATGACAAAGGATCACAAGATTCTTTGAACATGCTTGATGCAATAAACCAGCAAGAGTTTCCCCATGTTTGTTTGAAATTGTAGCTCTTTGTTCCCGAACAACTGTAAGCCATATATATCCATCATGGCACAACACATACAAGGATAGGAAATAACATTGTCAAACATAATATTCCATCAAGACAACAAATTATGTAAGACAAGGCAAACATATGTAGAAAATAACCTTGCCGCCGCCGGAGAAGGAGGTCTCTCTGCCCCGTGGTGGTAGAGGAGGAGGTGAAGGAGGTGCTGTCCGAGACGGCCTTGTCGGTATCGCGGCCCAGGCCGCCGGAGTCGGAGAAGGAGATGGTGAAGAGAAGGCTGGAGCGGAAGGAGGAGGAGGAAGCTTCCGAGTCGGTGGCGTCGGCCGCGGCGGAGAAGGCCAAGGCCAAGTGCGGGGGCGAGCGGGAGGGGGAGCAGAAGGCGGTCGTCGACGGGATGGAGAAGGGGAGGGCGAGGACGAGGACGCCGGAGCAGAGGAGGCCCAAGGAGGCTGGCAACAGGAGGACGAGGTCGCCGTCCCCTGCGTCGGCGCAGAGGAGGCAGGGTGCCGGCGACCACCCGGCGCTGCCGCCGAGCGCCTGCGCCTCTGCCGCCGCCGCCGCCGCAGCCGTGCGCCTCCGCCGCTGCGCCTTGCCGCTGCCGACGCCGCCAGCCTGCCGATGAATGGGGTCTGGGGAGTGGGGATCGAATCCTGCTGCAGCAACCCTAAAAAAACTAAATATTTACGATTTTGCCCATACCTTATTTGTATGATCATAAAAAAAATAGGGGTAATAACATCCACAAGCAAAAACCGGCCGGTTCCAATAAAACCGCCCGATTCAACGGTTTCGTAAAAAACCGGCCGGTTTAACCGGTTTTTAGCGGTTCGATTGCATGGGCGGTCTTTTAAGTGAACAGAGCCGTTGAAGTCTCCGGTTCCGGTTTTTTTCGGTCCGACCGCCGGTCCGGTCCGGTCCTAATAACTAGGGCGGACGCGCGACGCTACACTCCGCGCAGGAGCAGGTGGCGATCGCCTCCGGCCAAGTGCAGGCGGCAATTCGCCGGCTGGAAATTGAGGTCACCGCCGAATCTGCCGCCGACAAGACCTCCTGCGCCTGGTCCGAGATGGAGGCGCGGGAGAAGGAAATGTCCTCCCGGGAAGATCGCATCCGGAACCAAGAGGCCAGGAAAAAATATGGGCCCGGGACCCGGGGGCCCCAGCATAAATGCGGCGGATATGTGCCCGGGACCCGGGGGCCCGGGCTGGTACATGGAATGAGGTGGATATGTGCCCGGGACCCGGGCTGGTATATGGAATGATTCGGGACGACGTCCCCGGACCCGCTCTGGCCAGGGCGAGGCTGTCCGGGTAATCGCGCCCTGTCTGGCTGTGAAAATGTTGAGGAAAAGCGGGCGGCAGCGACCGCGATGGCGATGCAGCGGCTCACCTGTCGATGCTTTGCACCGGCAATAAAACTATGGGGTTATTCGGCGAGGGTGAATTCGGTGGATTACAGAGGAACACAAAAGAATTATACTGGTTCAGGCCCTCAAGGTGAGGTAATACCCTACGTCCAGTTGAGGTGTTATTCCTCTGAAGTATATGGGGATCGATGATCCGGTTGCTCTTGTTGTCCTTGCCCTGAGGGGCGCCCTGCCTCCCTTTATATACTAGGGGACAGGGGTACATGATAAGGATCCCAGTCGGATACAACTAAGGGATTTCCTTCTTAGAGATAGAATCCTATCCGACTAAGACTTTGTTTCCTTATTATCCAAGGTACAGCCTGCCGGGTGCTATCTTATCTCTAATTACATGGTCTGGCCCATCCTCTATCCGAGTGGCCCATGTACTGGTAATGAGGTACTCGGGGCCTATGGCCTCCACAGTAGCCCCTGAGACCTTCATAGTTGAGTCACAGCTGATGCCGAGTGCTCATCCTCCTCAGTGAATGTGGCCCGAGTGCGATGCGCCCGAGTACTCTTTGTCCGAGTAAGTCTTCTCCTGAGTCCTGCTTCATGTCAGCTGGCAGCGAGGCTATGAAGGGCTTCATGTAGATATATGAATAGTGTGCGCCGAATAGGCGCACCTATTAGGTGTAGCCCCCGACTTTGTGCTTAATTGTGAAGACAATTAAGCATAAAGTCCAAGATCTTTAACCTAGAAGTCTTTCCCGAGTAGATTACTACAGGTATTTGTGACTCTTCGGTATCATGTCAACCGGAATAAACCTTATAGTCTTGCCGAGTAGAAGACTACTCGTATGTAGGACTCTTCGACTTCATGTCAGTTGGAATATGAGTTTATAGTCTTTTCCGAGTGGCGTCCCACTCAAAAGTTAGACTCTTCCGCATCATGTCAGCGGGAATGAAGATTTATAGTCTCTCCCGAGTAGTGCACTACTCGAAAGTTAGACTCTTCAGCGTCATGTTGGCTGGAATAATGTTGCTCATGGCAACTGGTGGCCACGCATGTAGGCCGAGTACCACTCAATGAAAATAAATCCATGGCGTGGTCAGGTGTACTCGAGAAAGATACCTGCATCCCCAATTTTAATGAAGACCAGCCTGTGATCCTTATAAGGATATATCATCGAGACCTGGTGGATAAAACAGGTACCCAAACATATATGTTTAGCACTAAGGCTCTCATGAAGCATACCTGTTTACCTCATCGGCTCCTGTTAGCAGCACCAACACTATAATTTCAACTCAGCCTGCGGACGGCCCACATGGAACATGCTACTGTAGGAACTTGTATCTTGTTGGCCCAGTGCGGACTGTGTAGGCCCAAGCCCATTTAGTCGGCATTGGTTATAAAAAGACGGAGAGAGAGAAAAAGATTCCGTCGTCTTCCCCAAATCAGCCAATCTTTTCATCTTCCACCTTCGCGCCCAACTTTTCGCCTCCCGCCCGGCTAGGGTTAACTGTTGATATTCCCCACCCGAACTCGGGCGATTTCAATCCTCCCCGTTTGCCCCAAGCCCCCGATTTGCTTTTCCCCAAATCTCATCACCTCCAGTCATGCCGAAGGCTTCGGATCTTGCGGGGGCGCCGGGAAGTTCTTGGCCGGTATCGGATTGCGGCTCGGTAAAGCTGAAGCGGCTGGAAAGTGAACTGAAGTTGCCCAGCCAAGAAGTGATTCATTGGCGGCCGGCCAGGGATGAGTCGAGCCCAAATCCCCGACCTGGAGAAACGGTAGTTTTCGCCTCCTTTTTCGATCGAGGCTTGTGCCTTCCATCTTCTGATTTCTTCTGCCGTATTCTCGACTTTTACGAGCTGGAGTTGGTACATCTGAACCCCAACTCCATTCTTCAGATCTCTATATTTGTCACCCTTTGCGAGTGCTTCTTGGGCGTTGAACCCCATTTCATCCTCTTCCGACACCTGTTCCATATCAAACCTCAACCCTCCAAGAGCAATATCAATGTGATTGGAGGGGCTGGTCTTCAACTGAGGAGTGATGGGAAGAAAACGTATCTCGATTTGCCCTTGAAATCTTCTCTGAAGGGCTGGCACAAGGAGTGGTTTTATTGCGCCGATCTGGCTCCTTCCTTGCGCCCGTTTACCGGTATGCCGCCGACGGTGTTGCCAAACTGGTCCGCGGAGCCGACCTTTGAAGAACTGGGCCAGGCACATATGTTGTTGACGAAGATAGATGACCTCAAGAGGGCCGGCTTGACAGGTCCTTGGGTGGCTCGTCGCTTCCTGACAAGGCGCGTTCAGCCGCTGAAGCTTAGGAGCTCATTCGGCTGGGCCTTCAAAGGAAAAAATGATCCTGACCGAGTGAGCAACGAGTCGGCGGACAAGAGAGAGATGACCGCGACCCTGTTTGGCTACTTCTCTGAAGGGGTGATCGCGACCGAGGACGACAAGCGCCGGGTTGCGGCCTATAGCTTCATTCGGCCTCGGACCAAGGTAACCTTTAACCTTCCTCTGTGAGGAATGCCCGTGGGACCATAGTTGTCCGGCATATCGTGACGCATTTGGTTGACTCACTTGTAGTGGCATGAAGAATTTGATGAAGACTCCCGTCCATTGTCGGCTGTCGCGTCGAAGAAGAGGCCGAGGAGTCCCTCTGCTGCCCAACCCGACTCTAAGAGAGCGGGGAAGAAACCGATTTTATATCGGGGCGAGGGGGCCATGATGGCGCGCGCCGTGAGCGGCAACTTGAAAATAAAGGACGCCACTGCCGCAACGCCCACGCGGTCAAGTCCCAGGCTGAGACCTGCGGGTTTGAGCCCAACGTTGTCGAGCCCGGCGGCGGCGCCACCAAGGGGCCGGCTAGAACAAACGCCGCCTGGGGCGAAGGCGCCCGAGCCGACCATACCGGAGTTGGGGCCGACTCGGGTTGATACGCCTCTGCCGACAATGACGCCGACCGGGCCGACTGCCGGAGCTAGCGCTCCACCGGGGAGCAGGTCGCCCGGCAAGAAGCTGAGGTTCTCCAAGAGGTGCGCTGCTCTGGGTCTTCTGTAGTCTTTGTGTGTTGAAGTAATGTCTTGATGTCTTGCTTCGTCATGCAGGAAACGGGCCGATATTGATCTCAAGGAGGTCGACCCGTCTGCTCCACTTGATGAGCCTGCTCCAACCGAGCCAGCGGCCGCGAACACACCTGTTGAGCCGGCGGCCAACCCGGTTGCTGAGACCGAGGTGGCTTCGACTACAGGGCCGCTGCCGCCACCCGACCGAGAGGTGGCTGCTGAAACTGAGGCCCCAGCCCTCGAGGTGCCACCCGTTGAGGAAGCCGCGGACGGAGCCCCCGAGCCGGTCCCCGAAGTCGTGGGGGAGGGCGGTGCTGAGGCCAGGACCCCGTCGCCGTCGCGGTTATCGTCGTCGCCATCGCCACCGCCGCCGCCACCGAAGATCCCACATCTGCCTCGGATCGAAGCTCCTCCACGTGTGATGCCCCGAACCTTTACGTGGACAACTCGCGATGGTACTGTGAAAAGCTTCAGGCTCGATGAAGCCGTTGCAAGGAGAGAGCGCGAAAGCCTGCTTCGCGCCGCCATCAGCGGGTCCCAAGGGGTCGCGGTATGGTTCTTGTAGTAGAGCTCCAGCAATCTTCTTGTTTTGAAGTTTGACTCCGTCTTTTATCCCGAACAGAAGCTTGTCGACCGCAATGAGGCGATGGCGGAAATCTTGGTCGAGGTAGCTCCCCACCTCGCAGAGTTGGAACAGCTCCGGGCCTTAAAGGCCGAGATGGAGGAGCGTCATGCGGGGAGGGAGGCCTGGCTGAAGAGTGGCGCCGATCAGCTCAGGGCGGAGACATGGGCCCTAACCAGAAAGATCAGAGGTAAAATCCTCGGGCATATCTTCTCGACTGAACCGTTGATGTATTCATCCAGCCGCGTTGTTCCCGACTGCCCAGTTATGTCATGACTGCACGGTTGAGCTCTTGGCTAATCTGTGGCGCAGACCTCGAAGCGGAGTTAAAGACCCGGACAGAGAGGGAATCGCAGCTGAAGGAGGCCGAAGAAGCCAAGGCCGAGCTTGAGAAGGTCAGGGCCGACCTGACAAAGGCAAACACCGAGCTTGACCGGGAGAAGTCCGAGTTGGAGAAGGCCGTCGTCAAGCTCGGTAAGGAGAAGGCTGAACTGGAGAAGTCCGTGGCCGGGTGGGAGGCCGACTACGAAAGTAAGCCCTCAACCTGACTGTGATCTTAGCCAATCTATTAGTTATCCTGCGTGTAGCCGAATTTGACAAGCTTACTTGCCGGCTGATCTGGGCAGACATGAGAACGAATGTCCGGGCCCAGTATCAGTTCTACACGGAGGAGATAAGGTTGATCAGGGAGTCACGGGAGGCCCTCGTCGGGTCTGTGAAAGGGCTCCTTGGCCTTATAGATCCCCGCCCGGTGGGAACCAGCTGCAGCAAAATCCCTCAGATAGTGGGGCGTCTCGAGGATGCCCCGAGTGCCTTGAAAAGGTACTCGGATGAGCGTATTGTCGCCGGCGTGGCCCATACCCTGGCGATGACCAAATCCTTATACCCTAGGGCGAATATTGAAGCCATCGGGGAGGGGTTCGCCGAAGAGACGACGCCAGAGGAGGCGCTGGAGCTGATCGCCCTGGCGAAGCCGACTGCAGAGATAATTACCCGAGACCTGGGTCTATAAGGGCAACATGTTTATGTAATCGGAATATATAAACTTGTGTAAACAAGCATGTGTAAGTATGTGTGCAACGCCGCCAAGCTTATTTTTCGGTTGTCATTAGCTTTACTTGAACGTGTAGTATGCACTGAGTCTGTCAGAACTTAATAAAAACGTTCGAAGGAGCTGTACTCGGGCAAACGTGACAGTCATAGTAAGGCTTCATAACCGAAGTGAAATAAGCTCGTATGTTATTGACAACGCACATATATACATGCAGCCCCCGACTCACTACTCGGTTGATACAAGCGGCGTAGTGAGTCAGAGGAACTGTACACATGAAAATTATAGAACTCAGGTATAGAAAGGACGTAGCTGTTCTATGTTCCATGAGTTGCTGATGAGAGCGCCGTCTTTGGTCTTCAGTCGGTAGGCGCCTGGCCGCGTGACCTCGGCTATAATGAACGGCCCTTGCCAGATTGGGGATAGTTTTATGCCTGTCTTTGGTGGTTTGTATTTTCCGTAGAACAAGATCCCCGACCAAAAAGGCGCGGCCACGGACGTTGCGATTGTGGTAGCGGCGTAGGCCTTGAAGATACCTTGCCGACTGGATAGTTGCGGTGTCTCTTGCTTCTTCCAGCTGATCTAGTTCGACCAGTCGGGTATTATTGGAGTCATCTTCTGAGTAGGCCCGGACTCGTGGAGAGCCGAACTGTAACTCGGTAGGTAGCATAGCCTCGGCACCGTAGACCAGAAAGAAAGGGGATTGCCCTGTTGCCCGACTAACCGTGGTTCTGAGAGACCAAAGGACAGATGGGAGTTCTTGTACCCACCAGCCCGCATATGGTTGTAGTCGGTCGAATATCCTGGCCTTGATGCCTTGTAAGACCATACCGTTGGCTCGCTCGACCTGCCCATTGCTCCGCGGATGTGCCACAGATGCATAGCAGATCTTGATGCCGAAATTATCGCAGAAGTCTTGGAATAGGCCCGCCGCGAACTGAGTACCGTTGTCAGTGATGATGCGGTTAGGAACTCCGAACCGGTATAATATACTCATGATGAAGTCCTTTGCTCGTGCCGCTGTAATTGTTGCAACGGGCTTAGCCTCAATCCACTTGGTGAACTTATCCACCGCGACGAATAAATGTGTGAATCCTCCTGGCGCTTTCTTGAAAGGCCCGACCATGTCGAGCCCCCATACTGCAAATGGCCAGGAGATGGGGATAGTTTGGAGTTCCTGGGCTGGAAGGTTTGTTTGTCTTGCGTAGAACTGGCAACCCTCACACTTGCGAACGGTGTCTTTGGCGTCTGTTACTGCTGTGGGCCAGAAGAATCCCTGCCGGTAAGCCTTTCCGACTAACGTCCTGGATGCGGCGTGGTTGCCACATATGCCCGAGTGGATTGAGTGCAGGATCTGCTTGCCCTCCTCGGTGGTGACACAGCGCATGAGGACACCGGATGCGCTCCTTCGGTACAGGTCTTCTCCGACTAGTAGGAAGCTTTTGCTTCGACGCTTATCTGCTCGGCTTGACTGTGATCTTCTGGGAGTTCGTCGTCCGTGAGAAATTTGACAACAGGAGTCCTCCAGTCTTGACATATGTGCAGCACTCTCTGTGGTCGGGGTAGGCTCGCCTCCCGACTGATCTGGTGCCGGTTTCTTCTTGACTGATGGCTCCATGAGTTGCTCGACAAAGATTCCAACTGGAACTGCTTCTCGTTTGGATCCCATGTTTGCCAGTTCGGCTGCTGCGTCGTTGTATTGGCGCAGGACATGTGTGATTTCCAGCCCGTCGAACTTGTTTTTCAGCTTGCGGACCTCCTGACAGTATGCCGCCATGGTGTCGTCGAGGCAGGTCCAGTCTTTCATGACTTGGTTTACCACGAGTTGAGAATCTCCGCGCACAACCAGTCGACGTATGCCGAGTGATATAGCGATGCGGAGCCCGTGAACGAGTGCCTCGTACTCGGCGACGTTGTGGGAAGACCGGGAAGTGGATTTGCAGAACGTACTTCAGTTTTTCCGCAGCGGGGGACGTCAAATATGACTCCGGCCCCGGCGCCGCCGATCCGTAGAGAACCGTCGAAAGTACATTGTCCAGTACTCTAGCTTTGCTGTTGGTGTAGGCTGTTGGGACTTCTGTCCATTCGGCCACGAAGTCGGCTAGAGCTTGAGACTTGATTGCTGTCCGTGGCTGGAAGGTGATGTCGAACGCCATCAACTCGAGTGCCCATTTAGCGATTCGGCCAGTGGCCTCGCGATTATGAAGGACATCCCCGCGTGGAAACGCTGTGACCACCGTGACTTGGTGTGCTTGGAAATAATGCACCAGCTTTCGGACTGTGATAAGTAGGCCATATAGCAGCTTCTGGACCTGCGGATATCTCGTTTTGGAGTCGCAAGGACCTCGCTGACGAAGTAGACTGGCCGTTGTATTTTTGAATATGACCCTGTTCGGATCGCTCAACCAACCATCACCGTGCTGACTACCTGTGTTGTTGCCGCCAGATATAGCATTAGCGGTTCCTGGGGTAGAGGTGACGCCAACACCGGGGGTGATGTGAGGAATTGTTTGAAGTCTTCGAAGGCTCGCGGGCTTCCGGAGTCCATTGGAAATTGTCGGTCTTTTTGAGTAGCTTGAAGAAGGGCATGCCCCGCTCGCCCAGTTGGGAAATAAATCGGCTGAGTGCCGCCATGCAGCCTGTCAGCTTCTAGACGTCTTTGAGGTTAGTCGGGGGTGGCCATGTGCCTGATGGCGTTGACTTTCTCCGGGTTGGCCTCGATGCCGCGATGCGAGACGATGAAGCGAGTAACTTTTCGGATGGCACACCGAAGGCGCATTTTTTCCGGGTTCAACTTCATCTTGAATCTTCGAAGGTTTTGGAAGGTTTCTTCAGGTCAGTGATGAGGTCTTCTTTGGACTTGGTCTTGATCACCACGTCGTCGACGTACGCTTCCACGTTGCGCCCGATCTGAGTATGCAGACACTGCTGAATGGCCTTTGATAGGTTGCGCCCGCGTTCTTCAGACCGAACGGCTTGTGAATAGCAATACGCTCGAACGGTGTGATGAAAGATGTCTTCAAGCAGTCTTCTTCCCTCAGGCTGATTTGATGGTATCCCGAGTAGCAGTCGAGAGAAAACTGAGTAGGGTCGCACCCTGCCGTGGAGTCAACCACCTAGTCTATCCGAGGAAGACCAAATGGGTCCTTGGGGCATGCTTTGTTGAGGTCGGTGTAGTCGACGCACATGCGCCATTTACCGTTTTTCTTCCGTACCAGAACTGGGTTTGCCAACCAGTCCGGTGTAGACCTTTTGATGAACCCGGCTGCGAGGAGTTTGGTAATTTCCTCCCGGATAGCATCTTTGTGGTCTTGAGCGAAGCGCCGCAGCCGTTGCTTACTGCTTGGCGTCTGTCTTCACGTTTAGGCGTGCTCGATCACCTCCCTTGGTACGCCCGGCTGTCGGACGGTTTCCACGCGAAGATATCCTTGTTGGCTTGAGGAAGGTGACGAGCGCGTTCCTATTTGGGATCGAGTCCGGTCCCGACTAGAGGCAGTCTTGGAGGGGTCGGAAGGGTCCAGGGGGATCTTCTTCGTTTCAGAGTCCGCTAAAATTCCCGACTTCGCTGCTTTTTTAGCCGGAACTTGATCTTGCTCGGCTTCTGTTGTGACGGCTTGCTGAATGTTGTCGCGCCCGACTGCCGCCTCTTGTGATTGAGCCAGTTCGCAGCTCTCCTTGTCGCAAGTGAAGGCTTGCTTGACGTCGCTGCGGAGGGAGAGGACTCCTGCTGGTCCAGGCATCTTCAGCACCATGTATGTATAGTGCGGTATCGCCATAAATTTGGCGAGTGCCGGTCGTCCGAGTATCGCGTGGTACGCGGTCTCGAAGTCGGCGACCTCGAAGCAGACAGTTTCTGTGCGGAAATTATCCCGTGTGCCGAAGGTTACCGGCAAAGTTATCTGCCCGAGTGGAGTTGATGACAGGCCGGGAATTATCCCGTGGAAGGGCGCAGTGCTCGGCCGTAGTTCTGAACGAGGGATTTTCATCTCGTCCAAGGTTTTGGCGAACAGGATATTGAGCGCGCTGCCTCCGTCTATGAGGGTTTTCTTCAGCCTGATATTTTCGACGACCGGGTCCAGGAGAGTGGATAGCATCCCGGGTGGGAAACCCGATCTGGGTGATCTGCGCGATTGAAGGTGATGGCATCTCTGACCAGCGCAGGTAGTGGGGGTGTCGGCGTGGAGACCGTGTTTGATGTCGCGCGCTGAAGCTTCTGTTTGCACTTGGACTCGTACCCGAGTGGCCCCCCGAGTCTAGCTTGTCTTTGCCCTTGTCGGTGCCAGACGATGAAGTCTGCTCGGAGGCAAACTTCTTGAGCATATAGCAGTCTTTGGCCTCGTGCTTTCCCTTGGGGTGAAAGGGGCATGGCCCGCTCATGACTTTCTGGTAGTCGTTGTTCCGCTGGGGCCGCGATCGGCTACGCTCCATGTTGGCCACCTCGTTGTCCGACTTCCGTTTACGGCTGCCGGACTTGTTTTGAGACGGCTCGTTGTCGGCTTTCGCCTTCTGTTCTTTCTGTCGGGGCTCCTTCTTCTCGTCGAGGGCCTCGGCGACCGCTTTAGCCGAGTCGGCGTATTTGTTGGCCATGTCGAAGAGTGCCCAGACTGTGAATGGTGGCTTCCGAGTGAATTTCGCGATGAGTGGAGCGTCTTTTACCCCTTTACGAAAGGCGGCGATGACGGCTTCGTCTTTGACAGTTGGGATTTGGTTGCGCTTCTTGGAAAACCTTTTGATGAATTCACGCAAAGACTCGTTTTTCTTCTGGTGCAGTTGAAAAAGATCATGCTCCGAAGCGGGTCTGTCGTAGGTCCCCTGGAAATTAGCGATGAACTGCTCCCTGAGTTGTCCCCAGGAATCGATCGACCGCCTCGGGAGACCTGTCAGCCATGTCCTCGCCGAGTCGGCTAGCGCGACCGGGAGGTAGTTAGCCATGACTCTGCTGTTACCCCCAGCAGCATGAACTGCTAGGGTGTAGACGGTGAGCCAGGACTCGGGGTTTGTTTTGCCGTCGTATTTTTTGATCCCGGTGGGCTTAAAGCCAGTCGGCCACAAGACGTCCTGTAGCTCCCGAGTGAAGGCTGGGATGCCTTCGTCTTCGTGAGGGCTCCGACTCCGATCTTGGCGATGTAGTCGCTCGTGGTGGAGACCGAAGTGCTCGTTTTCGTCTTCTAGTCGGCGGCGTTCATCTTCTTCGCGTTCTTCGCGTCGAGCGTTTAAGGTGTGACGAAGGTCTTGGTGTAGTCGCACTCGGAGGTCTTGATTGGGTCGGCGATCGTACTGGCGACGCCGCCGGTTATTATTGTTGGTATTGCCAAGCGTTGTTTGCCGGGACTCTTCGTGTTGCCGACTGGAGCCGGCTGCCCAGCGTCGCATTGATGCAGATGAGCCTGCCGCCGGAGAACCCGACCGGTTGGTCGGTGTAGCAGCGTTGTCCGACTGCTGTTGCTGCTGACAGGTAGCATCTGTGATCATCGCCTTGATCTTGGCGATAGTCGGAGTGGCCTGGTGATCCGGCCCGAGCTGGAGGGTGTCCAGCAGAGTTGCTGCGGCCACAACGTTCTGTTGTGGTGTGACGAAGACGTCGTGGTCGCCAACTTTAGTTTGGAGGATTTGTTGCTGAGCGATTCGCCCAGCTTGTCGTAGCTCGTTATTGCGGTCTTCGCGACGGGCCTCCTCTTGTTGTAATCGGCGTGCCTCCTCTTGTCGCTCCTCTTGTAGTCGGCGCGCCTCGGAAGGTGGTGTTGAAGCCATGAAGATCTCGCGGGGGAGGAGGAAGCTTGCCAGAGTAGAGTCCGAGCTGGCGCTCGAACCGCTATCCAACTTGGTGTCGGACTCCGAGTAATCTATCGGAGTAAGAACGACTCCGACCTCTCTGGATCCAATCTGAAACGGTGTTTGACCGTGTCCAAACTGAACCACTGGAGATCAGGTCTGCTGCGCGGTTTGTAGATGCGCTGCGTCGTCGGACCCGTGCGGGAGACTGACGATCTCTCCCCCTCTCGGCCCAACCCGTGCTGGCTCGAGGCCTAGCGCGAGCCAGACGCCGAAGGGGAGGGTTGTCCCGATGTTCGGCGATGTAAGGGACCGCCGTAGTAGGTCGTCGAAGGAGATGGCGACGTCCCGTGGGCCGACTGGCGCAATGTCGGCTGGTCCCTCGGCTAGTAAGATCGGATCTGCTTCAGCCAAGGTGAGATTGCCGAGTAGGTCGGCAACGAAATCTAGGCTCCCGAAGGTGATGGTGTCTCCAGGGGAAAGCTTGGTGCCCTTGACTCCGTTGATTGAATCCATCGAACCTGCTGATGAAGAATTCGCCGGAGATCCCCTACCTGGCGCGCCAACTGTCGATGCTTTGCACCAGCAATAAAACTATGGGGTTATTCGGCGAGGGTGAATTCGGTGGATTACAGAGGACACACAAAGAATTATATTGGTTCAGGCCCTCAAGGTGAGATAATACCCTACGTCCAGTTGAGGTGTTATTCCTCTGAAGTATATGGGGATCGATGATCCGGTTGCTCTTGTTGTCCTTGCCTGAGGGCGCCCTGCCCCCCTTTATATACTAGGGGACAGGGGTACATGATAAGGATCCCAGTCGGATACAACTAAGGGATTTCCTTCTTAGAGATAGAATCCTATCCGACTAAGACTTTGTTTCCTTATTATCCAAGGTACAGCCTGCCGGGTGCTATCTTATCTCTAATTACATGGTCCGGCCCATCCTCTATCCGAGTGGCCCATGTACTGGTAATGAGGTACCCGGAGCCTATGGCCTCCACATCACCGCCCATAAAGTCGCCACCGAGATCTTCGTGGCGACCCGCCGGCTGGAGATCGAGGCGACACAGAGGTGCGTCGTCCAATTGCAGGCCGCCGCAAAATCTGCCGCCGACGAGGCCTCCCGTGCCCGGTCCGAGATGGAGGCACGGGAGAAGGACATATCCTCCTGGGAGGAACGCGTCCGGGCCCGAGAGGCCGGCCTCGCGGCCCGAGAGCATGAGATGACATGCGCGAGGAAGCCGTGGTGGTTCGCCGAGGGGGCACGGAAGCAGCGTGGCCGAGGCGCTGCAACTGGGGCAGGGTCTTCGAACCGCGGGAGCATCTCGTGGAGCGATGACTGACGAGGAGTCCGAGGAAGACAGCAGTCCCCTTCTGGCACCGCCCGGGGTCCGGCCCGAGGAAGACGAGTGACCTTCCCCCGGACAACGACATCTCCCGGCCTCCGCTCGTGCTTGCGCTCTGATTTTGCCTATCTTGCACAAAGAGAAACATTTGCATGTGTATATATAATTATGTTTATATTTTCGCACCTTTGCTTATGTGTGTTGTTCCGGATGTTGCTTATGTTCGGGGCCCCGTGCCTCGGAGGCGCGGTATTTGTTGTTGTTGTTTTTTTTCCGATATCCCGGGCCCGAGAACACCGAGCTCCGGGTGCCATCCGAAGCCGAGCGCCAGCAGCCGTGATCGGCCGTAGCGCCTAAGTCCTCCTTCCGGGGCCCAGGGTAGCTGCCTGCCCCGGGAGCTCGATCCCCGAGGGCAGCGAGCGTGATAGTCGCCCGCCCGGGAACTCGGTCCCCGATGACGCGAGGAACTGGGCGCGAGTCTGGCGGAGCGGTTATGTCCGTAGGTTGACCCCTCCGTCTTCCGGTCCGGGGGCCCTCCGTGCTCCCGGGCCGTTGGCCGGGGAGCGCAGCGAGGCCGCGAGAAGCAGACTGCTAGCAATAAGGGAGAAAATATGAAAAAAGCCCCGCGTGGGTTAGGTATGGCCGTAGTGTTAAGCTCGTGCCCTATGACTCGCCGGGAGCCCCTTGGGAATCGACCTTCACCGTGTGCGGGGGTTGCCAGACAGCGAAACACCCGGCGCTTCGGCGATGGTCAGGGTGGAGCTGGCCAGGGCGGGCACCGCTGCCCGCCCCGGGAATCTAGGCGGCTCGATGGGGGGGCTCTGCCCGAGACCCCGAGGCATCAACAGTGCCCAGGTGCGCGGGTCCACGACCCGGCCACCAGGCCTCGGCGACCGGGGCAGCGTTAACTTCTGGTCGGCTCTTCTGCATACTCGCTTCCGTTGCAATTCCGTCTTGGCCTGGGGCGAGGATGAGGAACACGTGGCCATTACTCAATTGGGAAGGATGATTGTGTGAGTGACATTATATAGTTAGGTAAGATGTTTCTGGATGTTATTAAAACGATGGTCTGGCTCCGCGAGCCCGATCCCTGTGTGCGGGACGTGGCCAGCTCCTCGGTGAAGCTGAGCACCGGCGCCGTCCGCTCGTGTAACGGCCGTAGCAACCCAAGTCCCTTCCGGGGCTTTGGGGAGATGGCCTGCTATGGGAGCCCGGCGCCGAGGGCCGCGACAACTGGGGCGAGCCTGTGGCAACGGTAGTCCGTCTTCCGGGCCAGGGGGCCCTCCGTGCCCCCGAGCGCCACCGGGCCGAGGAGCGCAGCGAGGCGGGGGTGGACTGCTCGACGTGCCCTTCGTCCGCCAGCCAGCGAAAGAACCCGGCCCTCGGCGCTGTGGTAGGGTGGAGCTGGCCAGGCCGGGCACCGCTACCGCCCAGGAAATCTGGTTGCCGACGGGGGGTCTGCCCGAGAGCCCCAGGGCATCGAACAGTGCCCCGGCGCGGTCCACGACCCGGCCATCAGGCTCAGTGAGCGGGGCTGCGCTAGCCGGGCGGCCCGGCGCTCGAGGTTTGGAAGCCTTAAACCTGCCCGGGAATTGGTATAATCTGGCGCACGCGGTGAACTGTGAGGTATTTGGCTCGTTCCTTGTCCATTCCATGCTACGTACCATGGATCTGCCACCGCCAAGGGCCTCCTTGCGGTCGCGACCGGCGGAGGAAAAGATACGCATAGAGCATTTCGCCCTTACCGGAAAAAACTGAGCCGAAGCCAATCAGGTGGGACACCGCAGCCAGCGGGGGGGGCGCGTGCAGAGGGCGCGCCCACGGCCCGGGTGGACAACTGCCCGGGTTTTGGGCAAGAGGGGATACAGTAAGCTCGTTGTAGGGACTAATGATTATGCGCAAAACCAGCCGCCGCACGGGGCGGCCGATTTTCGCCCCAAGGGGAGACCGGCTCACCAAATGCGCACAACACCAGAACAGACAAAGGCAGATAACCGAAAAGGATATTGAATAATGCTGCTAGGGAAAGCGAATGATACACAAAAAATGGTGGCGGCGGCCAGCGCTGGCCCGAGCATCCCGCCACTTACGGATGTGTTTAATGGAAAAATTTGGAAGATGCTCGATGTTTCCAGGGGTTGGGAAGCGGGGTCCATCCTCCTGGCCCAGTCTTACCGGAGCCGGCTCGGGGAGACACCGGATCACAGGCAGGGGTCCTTCGCCACCATGGGGGAAAGTTTATTCATTTACCAGCACGTGTTGGGACACGGCGGAGAACTAGGTCCCAACCTAGCGAGTGATCGGGCCCAACCTTAATGCTGATGATAAGCGCTTAAGGCTTCTGGTGTAACGAGCGACGCGGAGCTAAGGCGCGCCGCCTTCGTTCCTCGACGGAAGTCGAGGTTGTCGAGCGCATGTTGTCGTTCGGTCGGGTCGCCGCTGGTAGCGGCTGTACCGGGGAGATGCCATGGTGAGCTCGCGTGATGGCACGAACGGCCTGGCCCGTACATAGGAAGAACGGGGTTCCTCCCGATCGCCCGGCTTGGTGTGGTACGAATTCGCCCACAGGCACCGCCGTGGAGCTCGTCGCCCATTTGACGCCATGTTTTTTGATGGTCTAGTTGTGTTAGGACCCCGTGTCTTGAGGCCCCTGCAGGATCTGGCATTCGCCTTCGGCGTCACTGCGTTGCTAGCAAGGTGGCAGGATGAGGCTGAAGAAAGCGCCCTGATCGCGACGTCGGAGGCAGTCTCGGAAGAGCTCGCTCGTGAACTACGTGCCGTTGTCGGTGATGATGCGGTTGGGGATTCGTAAGGCGGCTGTTGATTCCCTGGGATGAACTTGAGCGCCTGAATGCTGTCGATGTCGGGATACGGGGAATCGCTCCGGCATTCGTGAGACTTGTCGATGGGCGACATACAGATGGCTGATCCCGACTGCCGCGCCGGGAAGGGGTCGAGGATTATCGAGACCCAGACCGGAGGGCCAGAACAGGTGGGATCACTTCTGGAGTGTTGCACCGCTGGTGGCCAATCTTTTGGTCATGGAAATGGCACGGGTCTTCGCGGGCAGCGCTGGACGAGGTCGAACGCGTCCTGCAAAGCCGTGGGCCAATAAAATCCTCGCCGGAACAGCTTACCTGACTAGGGTATCGAAATGGCAGTGTGACTCTGCGGCCACATTCCTTCGTGGATTCGGCGAGGACTCGATCGCCGAGTCGGCGCGGAGCACTTGAGCAGGACGCGTTGGCACCAGCGCCCGGTTGAGGTCGCCTTCTTTACTCAGTGACGCAGTTGCTTCGACAAGCGAGCGACCCTTTTTGCTTTCCGCATCATCTTCGGGGAGTGCGCTCGGAGAAGATTTTGCCTCGGATTTCGTGCATCCAGGATAGTGCGCGCTGGTCCGGCGCAAGGACCAAATCCTGGGCGGGAGCGCGGTGTCTGGCTCGGACCGGGCTCGGGGGCGCGGTCCCCAAGATCCGGTGAGGCGCGCGAGGGGGCTCAAGGGCTTCCTGAAAACCCCGAGGAACCGGCGCCCGCGAGGACGCCAGCCTTGACGAGGCTCGTCGGCCGGCGAGGGTGGCGACTACTGATGGGTATGTGGCGAAGATCTGGGGTCGTCGAAACGGCGCTCAAGCCCTCTTCCAAGCGGACTGCACTTTCGGTCCCCGTACGCTGGCCAATTGGGATCCAGAGTCTGTACTTGCCCTCTGGCCACCTGGTTGGAACTGACGGCTCGGAGTCGCTTTGCGGCCGCACGACCGTCGCCCCCGAGGGGCTCGCGGCCCGGAGGCCGGCGAGAAGCCCTCGTATTCGCCATGTTGTTGGTGGCTCGAAAGTTGAGGCTGGACGACGAAGCGGAACTCATCCGCGGGTGACACGACGGACAACCCCGGCCCCAGCGCTAGGGGCCCACCTGGCACAGGAGCGTCGAAATTCATCTCCAGCAGAGGCGCAGATCGGGGGGCGGGAGGGGTGAGTGGAAACGCTGTGA
>RYFJ01002423.1:0-67401 GCA_003991445.1 Oryza meyeriana var. granulata | reverse complement strand
CCCATGTCCCTCTGAAGTCCAACGCACAAGCCTTAGCATATCCTCAAGTATCTAATTGACCTCTTTTGGTGACCATCAGTTTGTTGGATGATTAAGCCTGTGCTGAAGTTTAGTGGTTCCCAGTTCTGCCTGTAACTTCTTTGCCAAAACCTTAAAAGGTGGGAAAGCTGGCTACCACAAGCAGATACCCAACCATCTTGGGTACTCCGTATAAACACATTATGCGCGCCATATAAGTTCTGCCAAGCTTTTAACCCGAATATGTTTGTACTGCACAGGGATGAAATGAGCCACCTTGGTGAGTCGGTCAACGATCACCCAAATTGAGTCATATCCTGGAAGATGTGCAAGGCAAAACCGGTGATGAAGTCCATTCCGATTCTTTCCTACTTCCACTCTGGGATCTGCTGAGCAGCTGTGAAAGTCCGGCAGGCCGTTGGTGTTTCTGCTTGACTCATTGCAATAGATCATAAAGTGACACAAATTTCTTGTGATTTGCTTCTCATGGGGGGGCGGCCCACCAAACTTGTTTGAGGTCTTGATACATTTTAGTGCTTCCGGATGAATGGAGTATTGCGTCTCATGGGCTTCTTCTCGGAGGATTAAATCCTTGAGTTCCTTGTTTTCTGGAAACACATAGTCTTTGTTCACCCATCCATACTATCCCGTTTTCGTCTTCTGTGAATCCTTGGGCCTTTCCAACTCTCATGTTCTTCTTGAGTTCTTTGATCTCTGGGTCATTCGCTTGGGCCTCATGAACTTGATCGAAAAGTGTGGGCTGGGCCTCTAGGGCCGCCACGAATCCAGGGTTGACGATACCCAGATTTAGACATTTGAACTCATGCTGCACTTCCTTGCACAACGTCACTGCTCGAGCGGGGTTGCAGTAATTTTTCCTGCTCAAAGCGTCTGCCACGACGTTGGCTTTTCCCGGGTGGTAGTGTATTCCCACATCATAGTCTTTAATCAACTCCAGCCACCTTCTTTGATGAAGGTTCAGGTCAGGCTAGGTAAATATGTATTTTAGGCTCTTGTGGTCCGTATAAATCTCACTATGGTTACCGATGAGATAATGCCGCCAAATCTTCAAAGCATGGACCACTGCAGCCAATTCTAGGTCATGGGTCGGATAATTGTCCTTATTGGGGAGTAACTGGCGCGATGCGTAGACTACCACTCTACCTTCTTGCATCAACACGCATCCTAACCCTTGGCGAGATGCATCACAGTACACCTGGAAGTCTTTCTTGGGATCTGGCAAGATCAGGACCGGTGCTGAAACTAACTTCCTTTTGAGTTCTTCGAAGCTGCAGTTGCACTCGGCTGTCTAGACAAACTTCACATCTTTCTTCAACAATTGAGTCACGGGTCTCGCAATCTTCGAGAAGTTTCCAACTGTGTTGGGTAGTTTCCAATTGGTAACAAGCTCCACGTTCGTTGGATCCACAGCAACTCCCTAGACGGTGATGATGTGTCCGAGGAACTGCACTTCTCTCAGCCAGAAGTCGCACTTGCTAAACTTGGCATACAACTGATGCTCGCTCAGCTTCTCGAGAACCAAACGGAGATGTTGCTCATGCTCTTCTGTTGATTTCGAGTAGATCAGGATATCGTCAATAAAAACCACCATGAACTTGTCCAGAAACTCCATGAACACCTTGTTCATCAGATTCATAAAGAAGGCCGGTGCATTTGTCAGTCCAAAGGACATAACAGTGCACTCGTACAACCCATATTGAGTGGTGAAAGCTATCCTCGGCATATCCTCTTCCCGGATCCTCAGCTAATGATAGCCTAATTGCAGGTCTATCTTGGAGAAGATGGTAGCACCCTCCAACTGATCGAAAAGATCATCAATCCTTGGCAAGGGATACTTGTTCTTGATGGTGATGCCATTTAATGCGCGATAGTCCACGCACATCCGCTTTGTTTTGTCTTTCTTTTCCACGAAGATGACTGGTGCTCCCCAAAGCGATGTGCTTGGTCGGATGTAACCCTTCTGTAGCAGATCGTCGACTTGCTTCTTGATTTCTGCCATCTCATTCGGTGCCATTCTATACGGCCTTTTGTATATTGGCGCTGTTCCGGGTGCCAAATTGATCCTGAACTCGATTTCCCTTTCTAGTGGCATCCTCGGTAGATCTTCCGGGAACACATCTGAGTATTCCCTTACTATCGGAATGTCCTCTATTTTTTGCTCTGGCTTCTTCCTACCTTCCGACGGTTGCTCTGCTGTGACCTGATTCAAGCTTGCTTTCTGTCGCTGTGGCACCGGCGATTTGAAAATAACTGCATTTCCTTCCGGGCTAGTTACCAATATGGTGTGATCGACACAGTTGATCACTCCTTTGTGTCGGGTCAACCAATCCATTCCTAGGATGACATCTAGGTCTTTAGATTTCAGGAGGATGAGATTGGCTAGAAAAGGTGATCCTTGGATTTCTAGGCTCACTGAAGGGCTATAGTGAGCTATTGTCATGCGGTTCCTAGGTGTATGAACCCGCATGGAGATCTTAAGTTCCACTACTTTAATCCCATGTGTTCCCATAAATTTCTTGGATATGAAAGAATGCGTTGCACCAGAATCAAAAAGTACGATTGCAGGTATGGAGTTTACAAGAAACGTACCCAGTACTACCTCCGGTGCAGTCTGCGCCTCTTCCGAGGAGACATGATTAACACACCCCTTTATCACCTGCTGGTTGGCGTTGGGGTTCTGGGGAGCTGCAGGCCTGGGTCCCATTCGCTTTGGCTTCGGGCACTTGTCGGCAAAGTGGCCCGGTTCATTGCAGTTGAAGCAGATGAGGGTCTTGCCCCCACTGTCTTTTCGTGGCTGACTCTGCTGCGCTGGCGCCATTGGTGGGTGCGGAGAGAGATGATGGTTGTGCTGCTCGCTGTTGTTGCTGTTGCCTCCGAAGTGCCCTGGGTGGAACGGACGCTGCTGGCGGATGATCATGGTGGAAGGTCCACCCCGATGCCGCAGCATCACCCGTGGCCTCTGGTGCTGCCCCTGGTTAGCTCGGAACTGGGCCGCTTTTCTCTTGCGGTCCATCTTGTTGCGCTGATTTTCTTGGCGGATTGCCTTATCCACCAGCTTCTCGAAGTCTGGGTAGTCACTTGAGAGGAGCTAGTTGGTCAGCTCGTCGTCTAACCCGTCTAGGAACTTCTCTTGTCTCTCCGCATTTGTGCGGACATCCTCAGGCGCGTAGCACGCCAGGCGGTTGAAGTCATGGAGGTACTCCGTGACTGTCTTATTTCCCTGCACCAAATCCCTAAACTCCCTCTTCTTCTGTGCCACGATTCCTGCCGAAATTTGAGACTTCCGAAAGTTGTGGCAGAATTCTGCCCAAGTGACCTCGGTGGTAGCAGTGCAGGTCACAAGGAAGTTGTCCCACCAAGCTGATGCGGGACCTTGGAGCTGGTGTGTTGCAAAAGCGACCTTTTCTTGGTCGTTGCATTGGAGGAGATTGAGCTTCTTCTCAATTGCCAATAGCCAGTCGTTGGCGTCCATGGGGTTGGTGGTGCTAGAGAAGGTTGGCGGCTTGACTCTCAAAAACTCAGGCAACTTTGACTGAGGAGCGATGGCCGGGATGTGAGGTTGCTGGTGCTGCTGCTACAGATTGTTTTGCTGCATCTGCTGCATCATTATCGTCAACATCTGGTTCTGGTTGGCTAGAACTTATGCAAGCGTCGGGTTTTCTGGTAGCAGAGGTGGCATGTGATTGGGAGCTCCGAGGTTTTGGGGTGCTCCATCCTACTAGTTGGTAGCGCTAGGGTCACTGGCAGCGCGGTTACCGTTCCTTGTGTTCACCATCTAAAGGGGATAGCAGTGGAAGGGAAGGAGAAAAATAGGTGGCTCAAACACAGGAGGGATAAATAAGTGGCTGGATTAAATTAATTGAAATTTATAGTTGGAAACATGAAGAAAAATCAGTTCAACTCCTAATTACGGCAGACACACCACAACAGGCGGTATGCCACCAACTAATCCCAAGCAAACATCCTAACATTACAACTAATCATGAAATCAAACTAGGAAAACGATGAAAACTAAGGATGGCGCATCTAGTGCTCTGAGCGGCTCTTGCGGTCGTCCGAGTTGTATTCCGGCTCTTGCTCGTCGCCCACCTCGTCATCGGTGCGGCTCTTGGATCCGCTCACGTAATCCACACTACTGTGAGCCGAGGAACTAGCCTCACTGCGGGTGTGGGATCCACTGAAGGAGCTGCTGTCATCGGTGGAAGTGAAGCCCCTATGGATGCTGGTGCCTCCCAGAGAGCTGCCGTCGCTCGACGACGCACTGATCATGCTGCCCGTCGATGCTGGTACCGGTGCTGGAGCTGGAGCGGGCGCTGGCGCTAGAGCTAGAGCTGGTGCCAGTGGCGGTGCGTGTGGCCCGTTCTTGGGGGCCAACTGAACCCGCACCGGAGGAAGGGTCCTCTTCCTCGGGGTCAGACAAATCTTGGCCCCACCGGGTGGTGGTTGTCCCTTCAACTCCGCAACCTCCTTCTTCAGGCAGTCGATCTTGTTTTGGAGACCAATGATGGTCATCCTGTTGGCGTCTTCTCGGTCGTGGGCTGCACGCACACAGTTGGCATGCATGTAGTCCATGGCCCACATCGCTTGCCTCATGTGGACGATGGTGGTGTCGTTCTTATTGTCGGTTGGCTGAAAGGTGCTGTAGACCTGGTAGTGAGTCCGGCTAGGGAGGCAGCGGTAGGCTGTGGTGCGGAGGGTGGAGTGGTGCCTCCGACGTAGCTCTCCGATCAGGCAGAAAGCTGCCTCTTGGCAGGCGTGATCGTAGGTACGCCCACCAATCTTGACCTCCATGGCTGGTAGGAGGTACCTTTCGCCTGGCAGCTCCAAGCGAACCCGGTGCGGGAGCTCACCCTCCATGGGCTCCACTGCAGTGTACTCTGGGGCATGACTGTACCCCAAAGTGAAGCTCATCATACAAAGCTCTTCGACGAATCCGCCCATGTTTGTGCCACGCTGGTTAGGGAGACTGTCCATCTATAGAAGGCAAGGAAGGAGAATCAATGTATGCTCAGATCCAAATAAGTGAACAGTAAATAATTTAAAAATAAACAACAATTTTATGCATGAAATAATTTTGTATGCAAACCTGGGACCAATGGAATAATACAGCAAAACCAAATAGTACCGAATAAATTTTAAATAATAATTACAAAGCAAATAGAAATATTTTATGCATGCCTTAAATCATACATCACCCCGATACCAATGTTTTCCCAAAGTTTGGACTCATATGCCATAACCTTTGAGTAAAATTTCTACCTCAAACTTGACCCGACTCAAAAATTTCAATCAAATAAAAGGTCAAGATTTTATTCCAATCCGAGAACAAATTTTTGCTTTTCCGAAATAACTCCAAGTGCAAGAAGCATATGCAAATGAAAATTTCAGAGGGCTCTTAGGGTTTCCATTTGGCTGGTCCTACGGTCAAGTTGGGCTCTGATACCAACTTGTAACGCCCAGAAATTCACCACCGAAATTCTGAACATTCCTGTGTATAAAATCCCTGTCCAGGAAAGCTAGGGTATACAATACCAAGTTGCCATACAGAATGCGTCTTACAAACAGAATAAAATTATATTACATAAGTGCAACGGTAAAAACAAATAAAGCCTATACACAGCTAGTCATGCGGAAGCTTCCATTCCACAGGCATCTTATGGCGGATCCAGCCTAGTCCTCATAACGATCCTTGTCGGACAGGTACTCCACCACTGAGGAGGGGAAAAAGGAGCAAGACTGAGTACCACCCACAGTACTCAGCAAATCACACCCACAAATATGCTCAATGCACGGGGGCAAAGATAGGCTAGAGGTTTATTTGCATAAAAGTAGTTATAAACAGTAGTAGTTCGCAAACGGTAAAAAGGTTGATTAATTGAACAATATTAATCTTCCACTGATCAACGTTACACCACGTTAATCAGGCCCAACCATCCACCTGAACTACACCAGTTCCATTAAATCAAGTTGATTAAGTTAGGGTGAGACTAATCACGGTGAGTCTTGACCAACATGCCTATAACCGCGGGCACGGCTATTTGAATAGATTTAGATCTGATCAGAGGTGTACAACTGTACCCACAAGACACAGCCCCAGACACGTTCTCGTGTGTCGACGTGCCACCACGACACCCCGTGAGAGGCTATGACAGGACCGTTCACGCAACCTCTCCCTAACCATCGACACCACGCTAAGGTTGCACCTGCCGACAAGGCACACCATATCGGCCAGGCTACCTCCCTTGCGCCACAATGGATCTGAAAGCCGATCAACCCTATCTCGGGCTGACCCAACTCCATCACGCCCATCCTCACCATCGGTACCTAGGAGAGGGAGAAGAAATGCTACAAGCCCAGCCGTTGCCTACGCTGGCTTGTGGAAAGTACGAGTAATTGCCCAAGGGGTTCCCGCGAACCAGTCCTTAATTGCCATGGGTGCGACCATCAAAACCATGCACCCACAGCCCACCATTTAGGTCAAATTTTAGTAATTTAACATTAACATATCCAAAGTTCCATTAACATTAACATTAACCATGCGCAATTAAATGAATTATTACGTCACCAGACCCGGGAGCTGGCGCCGATAGGCGGGCCCCACCGGTTGGTGACACAGGAGAGGGTGGCGCACGGTGGACCGGGTCTACCGCGGCCCTAGCGGGAGGTGGCCACGTGGCTACCATGGCGGCCGAGGAGCCGACGCAGCACCCAGGTGGCGCCGACGTGGCGGGGAAGCGGGTGCCCGTGGGGGCGCCATGCGCCGGTCCGGATCTGCCCAGAGGCAGATCGGACGGCCCCGGACGAAAGGGGGCTCACCCCGCCGGCGCGGCCGTGCCGCAGCAGGGCGAGTGGGCCGATGGTCGCCGCCGGCGACCATCCGGCCCCCGGACAATGGCGGCAAGCTGCGAGATGGAGCGAGGAAGACGAGGGAGTGCTCACCAAGGGGTTGCGATGGCCGGAAGGCGGTGAACGGCGGCGAACAGAGGAGATAGGCGATGGCAGAGCTTCGGGTTGTCGACGCCGACGGGATTCCAGCGGCGCCGAGGAGCAACGGGGGTGTGGACGTCGTTGCGGAGGGCCTAGAGATGGTGTAGAGCGGATTAGCGGAGACAAAGGTCGGGAGAGGCGGCGAAATTCTATGGCTGAAGGCCGGCGGAAAAGCTCATTGAGGAGGACGACGGCGAGAATGGGCCTCCGACGGCGTAGAGGCTCCCGGATGCAGCGGCCGAGCTTTGCACGAGTGCGGCGGAGCTGGTGGTGGCAAGAGCATGATCTGGCGGCGGCTACAGCGGTGGCGGCAGACGACTGGAGATGGCAGAGCGCGGCAGTGGCTCTGGATCACGTGGCGCAGGGTGCTAAGGAGCTCAGGAAGCGTCGGCGTTTAAGGGGAAAACAAGAGGAGAGGAGGGCGCAGGGTTTTAAGAGCTCAGGCGGGTGGGATCATGGCCGAAACGGCTCCATTTCTCATGGGTTTGAGGGAAGCGACCACGGTGTCGTGCGCGCGATTCTCGCGCGAAAGGGGGTGACCTCGCCGGAGATTGTGGGGAGTGAGCGAGGACCAAGTCCTTTGCCGTTTGAACCAAGGATGGGCACACGAGGAGACGGGGCGAGGCGCCGATCGAGCGGCGGAGGGGAAATTTCCCCTCCTCCCGATCCGGACGGAGGAAGGAGAAGGAGCTGACAGGCGGGCCTGGGACAACGAGAGAGAGAGCGAGGGGGGCAACCGACAGGTGGGCCCCACGGGATGGTGCGCGTGCGCAGGCCGTGCGCAGAGGCCGGCACAATGCTGGGCCGGCGGCCCAGCGGGAGGGGAGAGAAAAGAAAAGGAAAAATGTTTTCCAGTGCAAATTTAATTTTGATAATGGTTTTCGATTTATTAAAAATACTTCCTGTGCTCTAAAAATTCCAATAAAAATCCTGTTAACATATTTTGGCAAGAGGAATAAAAGAAAATTATTCCTAGCCACAGTAATTTATTATTTTGCATTTTTCCTATATAATTAATTTATTTGGCCCTTTTTAATTTATTTTTCTTGGGACATTTTCTCAGATATTTTTGTGTGGCTAAATTTAGGGTGTGACAATTCTTTTCGACCCATTGTTCCCATAAAACCTTGGCAGATTCACCTAAGAATGTTTCTAAGTAAGTTATCATATCTTCTATCTTGTTTCCTATATTATGATGGTTTTGTATATATTTTGAACTATTAACCCTTTCCAGATGCTAATAATGTTTGGCTAATCAATGGGATCATGTGCAGCTAAATTTAATATAGCACCATCACTCTTTTGATTTTGAAATTTCACTGATCTCTCAAATTCTCTTCTCTTAGTACCCATATGTTTATATTGTCGAGGGATATAATTATATGAATATTCTTCTCTTTCTAGTGGCCATTTTCCTGCTGCCCTTGTTGATCTCTCTCTTTCTCCTTCATTTTTTATAGAGCATTCACCATATCTCTTTCTCTTTCCTGTTCCTAAGTCTATTTCCATAGCTTCCATAGCATTGTCTAAATTTTGTAGACCTATATCATCGAAAGAGTTTATAAAATCATTATATTGTTCTAAGCCATCTTTTATTTCTTCTATATTTCCTATTTCTTCTTCATAACTTTCTAAAAACAACCTCTCATTCTCTTCCCATTGCTCTTCTTCACTTAGTTCTTTTTTAACCTTTTGTTTTTCTTTATTATTATCCCTTTCTTCCAATTCTATTTGTTCAATTTTACTTTCTCGAATCATGGGGACATCTATAACTATATCTTTATTCTTTTTCAATTTCTTTAGCCTAGCTAGTTCTCTATAAAAATAAAGTTCTTTATCTCTTATTTTAGGCCATTCATTCTTTATAGAGTTATTATATTCTATAGATATTCCTTTTAATTTATTCTCATAGTATTTTATTTCACTTTCTTGTTCTAACCTTTCCATGAATTCAGAAATACTATGCCTTCGATTGTCTATGATATCTTTATCAGATGTTTCTGCATCTAGGTCATCTGCAGCTCTAGACTTATAATTTATAAACCTAATACTGGTATTTTCTTTATTATTTTGGTAACTTATGTAATTTTCCGGCTGGCTTAAAGTTTTACTTTCTATTAAATCACTGATATTCCATTCTTCTCCTACTCTTTCTTTAGAACTTATTTTTAATGGACTCATAAATGTTATACCTTTAGATTGCATACTCTCAATAACATCATTTACATTTAGTTTGTATCTAGAGGCACTTCCATTAGTTAGTCTTCCTATGAATTCTATACTTATTAGCAAATTCGTCCCTTTAAATTCTTCATACCCTTTTGTTTGAAAACCAAAACTCATTTTATCTATAAATTCTCTTACGGGCATCATTAAGTCTGGGGTTATATAGGTTATTAATCTATTCTCATTCATATCTCCTTCTAAGAAACCTAATGATGCTTTATCTATTGTGTCCCATCTTTTATCCAGCAATTATTAACACTTGTTTGAAAAACATTGATCTATCTATCTATCTATCTATCTATATATATATATATATATATATATATATATATATATATATATATATATATATATATATATATATATATACACACACACACACACACACACACACCCCCCTTTATAATTCTACTCTCTGTTATTCCCGTGTTGAACTCTTGTGGAGACATGTCACATTTGTGGTCTGGTCGTGGTTTGTTGACTTCAGGATTCCTGAGTTCTTCAACAATCTATTACATATTTAACACAATTCGATTATTTAATATTCAACGTGTATATACATATATGTCTTCAAAAATTAAACAGTCCAGAAGAGTGCTTACCATTCCATGTCCAAATTGATGGAGGTGTGCATATTTGCCTCGTTGTTGTGCTCTTTTTTTCATCCCAATACTGCATAAGTGGCTCCTTACATCCAGGATAACGTAATATAGGGTATGTATCAGAGATAGACACCTTTTCCCAGAACCAAACCTACAGAGTTTCATGATTATGATCGCAATAATTGTTATGAGTTGTTGTCTCATATTTCAGGATACAATCTATGTACCTATAAAAGAGCTTGACTACCTGCAAGATTAGTCGCACCTAACACATTGAACTCCCTTATTTTTCCAACCAAATCATTTAGAACAAGGCTAGACCAGTTGAGGTTCTTCATATTGTCAACATCCACGATGAGTTTGAGATATTCGGACTTGACATATGGCTGCAAGGTCGGGCACAAATAAAAGCCAATCGAGTAGAGAACAAAGACGCGAATAAAGTCGTTGTCGTAGCTATCGGTAGTGCTTAAAAACTTTTTCAATACAAAGGAACGAATTGTTGTGGCATCCTTCCATTTGTATTTTTGAAACAAACCCGGGACATGTATCTTTGGTGGTGCCTTTATTTCATCACCTTTTGAGGGCAACCCAAGGATATATGCTATATCATCGATGCAAATTTTTAGCTTCTTTCCTCGGATGTTGAATTCTTCGGTATGAATGTCAAAGGTTTTTGCTATATCCTTGCATAAATCCCGATGCATATTCATATATTTTAGCTTAAGTAGAGATCCGAAGCCAGCTGTCTCAACAGCATTCTTCTGTTCTTTGCTAAAATTGCTGATGATATTCACTAGAATGTTCTGCGAGCATCTTAATGTTCCCTGATGTACAACAAATTACAGCAAGTTAGCATGGACATGTTAGTAATAGAAGGTTACATTTACAAAAAGAAGAAGTCAGCCTAGAACTGATGATTGAGTATCTTACCGGTTTTTTTGATACACTTTTCTTTTTGAATGGTGGCTCATAATTTGCCTCTTTGGAGCATAACATCCTCGATCCACGTTGTAGCAGCGGCAATGGTGACGTGGCTGCAGAGTGCAGGTGCAGCGGTGGCAATGGAGGCGCGGCTATAGAGTGCAGGTGCGGCGACGGCTGCGCGGCTGCAGAGTGCAAGTGCAGCGATGTGGCAATGGCGGCAGGGCTGCAGAGTGCAGCTGCGGCGACACGGCGACGGCGGCAGATTGCAGGTGCGGCGACGGCGGCGTTGCGGAAGAGCGCAGTTGTGGGCAAAAACCCCTGCAAACAATCCCGGCAGATCACAGTTGAGACGTGGACAGAACGACGACATGGGCCTCTAGGGTCTTCTCCGTGGTTGCTCTATCTTCGGCAAACAATCCCTGCAAAAGCAGATTCCGTTTTCATTGCTATTCAAAGGTCCGGACCGTCCTCATACGGTACGAATGGTCCGGACCGTATATCTCCGGTGATTGGCTATGTCAACTATCTAGACCGTCCTCAACAAGTGCGGACGGTATGAACGTTTTATTCCTGTCAGTTGCTTAGCTAAATGTCCAGACCGTCCTCAACACTTCCCGATGGTCCGCATTGTTTATTTCCCGTGACTTGCAGTTTCAACGGTCCGAATGACGTCCTGAGATGACATGTGGGGCCTACTTTCTATCGCGTCACTCTCTTGGTTCGCCTACCATCTACCCTCCATAGCCGATGTTAGGTTCATGAGGGCGGCCTACAGAGAGTAGCAGATGATGTCCTAGGATGACACATGGGGCCTAATTTCCATTGCGTCTCTCTCTCAATCTTCTTGCCATCTACCCTGAAATTAAACAATATATTAAATTAAACAATAATTTACTGTAAATACTATAGACTATTTATTTTTTCAAACATTTTAAGAAATAGACAACTTTTCTCGTGGTTGCATGAACCGGACTGTCCGTAAAGTGTTTGGACGGTCCGTAACTTGTATTTAGCGTTCATTGCTTGTTCAATGTTTTGGACCGTTCTAATCATTTCTGAACGGTCCTAACCTTGTATCTCAACTTAGCTGCTTGGCTAACGGTACGGACCGTCCACAGAATGTCCGGACGGTCTAGTGGGTTTATTACCGTGAGTTGCTTGGCTAACTGTCCAGACCGTCCTCAACACTTCCGAAGGTCCGGACGGTTTATTCCCGTGAGTTGCTCGGCTAGATGTTTGGACCATCCTCAAAACTTCCGGATGGTCCGCATTGTTTATTTACCATGACTTGCGGTTTCAACGGTCCGGATGACATCCTGGGATGACACGTGGGGCCCACTTTCTATCGCGTCGCTATCTTGGTTCGCCTGCCATCTACCTGAAAGTGCATCTAACCCCTAAGTGGGTTTTGGTGGATTAATGACAAAGCGGTTAAGGGACTAATGAGTTTATCGAGAATTGTGCAGAGAATTAGTCCCAGGTTGCTTGGTGTGGTGCATGGAGACCCCCACAAAGACATGTCGCAAACGGCGAAGCGACTCGGTGTTTATTTTAAATTCTTTTAAATTTTCTTTTGAGTCGAGGAAAAACCGTACTATCAAGAGGGGTTGCAAACAGTGTTCCAAGACCACTCAAGTACTTAAGATCCAAATAGCTGAGAGTCCATCATTTTGGCACAACACATACACTTGGGATGGGCTAGTTTCAGTGTCAGGGTCGGAGGTTCCTACCTATGGGGTCGAAGGCTCCGACCAGCTCCCTCGGCCAGAGACTAAGTGTTGGCCAGAGATTCCTACCTCTAGGGTCGGAGGCTCCGACCAGCTCTCTCGGCCAGAGACTAAGTGTTGGCCGGAGGTTCCTACCCCTGGGGTCAGAACCTCCTGGCCAAAATCTGTGAGTAACGGCTAAGTGACGTATGCCAATGCCTATAAAGCCCAGACTTGGTTTCTAGCCGTTGGTTGGCCATTCCACTTCATTTCCACTGACTCCTAGCTTCTCCTAAGTTCCTTTGAGCTCTCCCAACTAGTTCTAGTGCATCCTTGGTGATTCTTGTGAAGATCTAGTAGGAAATTGAGTGAATTTTGTTGAGAGAAGACTAGGAGGATTTTGTGCACTTGAGGAGGACGCGGATTGGTTGCTTGGAGCTTATTTCTCTTGGAGGGAAACCTCATAGACGGTTAGGTGTCTCCCGCGAGCTTTCTTGAATTGTGGATTGTCCCAGGAAAGTTTGTGAAGGTTAACCTCACCTCCGCAAGGAAAGGAGGTAAATTCTAGTGGATACTAAGTTGATCTTCGTGGTCGTTTGGTGAGGCAAGGGGTCAATCGAGACCCGGCTCTTTGGAGCTCCTCAACGGAGACGTAGGATCTTTGTGATCTGAACTTCGGGAAAAATCTTTGTGTCTCCGTTGTGCTTTCTCATTATTGCCTTGTTTTGTATCTTTACTTGCCTGTATTTATCTGCTACCCTATTACTTGCTCCACTCTTGACCTCTGTAAATTTATCCATTATTGAGGTGTCTTGGTAGAGTCAGAACACTAGGGTCGGAACCTCCGGTGTTCTTGGCCGGAACCTCCGACCAGCCCTCTCGGCCAGCCCGAGAGAGCCGGTCGGAGCCTCCTACCATTTTGGTCAGAGGTTCCTACCAGTATTTTACTGCTGCTTTTGGAGAATTTTTCAGGAACACCTATTCACCCCCTCTAGGCGACATCAACGGGCTTTCACTACCCTCCACAACCGATGTTAGGTTCATGAGGACGGCCTATAGAGACTAGCGGATGATGTCCTAGGATGACACATAGGGCCCACTTTCTATCACGTCTCTCTCGGTTCGCCTGCCATCTACCCTCCACAGCCGATGTTTGGTTCATGAGGGCAGCCTATAGAAACTAGCGGATGACGTCCTGGATGACATGTGGGGCCCACTTTCTATCACGTTTCTCTCTCGGTTAGCCTGCCATCTACCCTCCATCGCTGATGTTAGGTTCATGAGGGCGGCCTAAGAGACGTCCTGGGATGACACGTGGGGCCTACTTTCTATCGTGTCTCTCTCTTGGTTCGCCTGCCATCTACCCTCCACAGCCGATGTTAAGTTCATGAGGGCGGCCTATAGAGACATCATGGGATGATGAGTGGGGCCTACTGCTATCACGTATCTCTCTTGGTTCGCCTGCCATCTATCCTCCACAATAGATATTATGTTCATGAGGGCGGCCTATAGAGACTAGCGGATGACGTCCTAGGATGACACGTAGGGCCCACTTCGCTCTATCGGTTTTCTTGCCATCTACCCTACAATTAAACAATATATTAAATTAAACAATAATCTACTGTAATTACTATAGACTATTTATTTTACAAACATTTTAATAAATTAGACAGCTTTTCTCGTGGTTGCATAGACCAGACTGTCCTTACACATTTTGGACGGTCTGAACACCGTTTCCTCGATACTTGTCATGTCTCTGTTTCCTGATACTCGCCGAGTCAATGGTTCGGACCGTCCTCACCATGTTCGGACGGTCCGGACCTTGTATTTCCCCTTAGTAGCTCTCTGTGGTCCAGACCGTCCTCACCCAGTCCGGAAGGTCCGGACCATGTATTTCTCGTGGATATCTCATGCCAGCTTCTGCCGTCGCCGCTGCCTGTTTGGCCCCCTCCTTATCCCAGCACCTCCGTTCGCTTGCGGCAGCGTTCAATTCGGACAGTAGGCAACTTGGCGCAGTGGTTGATGAGCAGGGCACGGGCGCACCGGTATGACGAGGCCGCACGACACACGAATCCCTGACCTTGTATGCTTGCGCCTCCAATTTCTGTTCCTACACGAACACACGATGAGGCCGCACAACACACGAACAAGGCCACTGACAACTCCTTTTATATAAACTCTTCCCAAGACTAACCGCACAACACGATCAGTACAACGCGCGGTTAGGGTTTGAGCTCTAGCGTTCACGGGAGGCCGCCGAGATGTCGCGAAACCACACATTCGCAGGCCTAGGCGATTCGGCCTCAACTCCTGGAAGTAATCCATCGTTGACATCAACTCCAGCAAGCACAACAACGCACGTGGGTCCAAAACCAACAGAGTTGCCGCTCAGAGATGACGAGCACACTCCACTCGTAAGTTGTTTCTGAAAGTTCGAATTAACATTTGGGGACATAACTGAAAGTCATGAATTAGTAGTTTGAAGTCATCTGTCAACCTATTAGGGCTATATTACTGCATATTCATAGTTTCATCTTTGACACCTTTTCTGCTTCATAAAATTTTTGAGTATTGCAGGATGCTACACAGAGGGTAGAGATACCGTACGAAGAAATCCCATCAGACAACAGTAGTGAAGATGTAAATGACCCAACTATCAAGGTCAATATACAACCTTTTTGCTATCCACAAGAGATTGAGAAAATGCCGGTAAGTCAATATACAACCTTTTTTACATATATATACATATTGTAAATTAACTACATTGGGTTTATATAGGTGTCTGATGCATTCTGTAATATCCTTTGGACAATACATGCACTAGACAACCGAGAACAAACACACTATCGTGCATTGAAATCAGTTCAGGGTGCTATTCTTCAGGGGCAACAAGAAACCATCAGTAGTATACATAACATCAAAAGGGCAATGGTACAATTGGCAAACAAATCCCAGGTAAATATAATTGCATACCTTGCCACTTGATATAAATGTAGTTTGTACCGTGAAACAGTCAAGTTGGACATGCAGGAAAAAGAAACTACTCGGAAGCGAAACGATTCTGTACGGCAATGGATTTCTACAATGGCTGGCAGGGCACCACTGCCAATTGAAGAGAAAAGGCATATCTACTACTTCTATGACACTAAGGTGGACAATTTTAGTAGGTATGATTCAACAAAAAGGAGGCGAAGTGATCATACGACTCCAGACGTAATGGGAGGTAATTATCAATCTACTTGAAATAAGATTTAATGTCACAGTAGCATTTAATGATGTGTATGTGCCTTTAAATGCAGAGTTTAGGTGCTTCAAGAATGAGATGGAGTTGGTTGACAGGATCAACTTTGGCAATGAAGACGAAGGACACGTAATTGCCAAAATAGAAAAATCAGTTTTATATAAGAAAAACGTAAAGAAGACTTTAACTACAGACTACAAGCACGACTCCTATGAGAAATGTCTCGATGACATATTATGTTACATTAATTCCCTTCTCTTATGTATATTCAATGTTATAATGAATACTGAATATTGTAATATATTTTTAGATTGTGGATGCACGCATCAATGACATGCGCGCTAAGGTCCCCGATTCTAAACGGTGGTGCGGCAAAACTTACCTAGAGAACACCTCGTTGCCCCAATTGTTCGTGTTCAAATAGGTACAAAGGACAGACGACTCTGAAGGGGAGAGAAACGACATGCGCGCACTTGCACTGAATTACATCAGTTATAAAATGGTACCAATACATTTTCCACGATTGCATTTTCTATTGTTGCATTTTCTATAGTTGCATTTTAAGAAATCCTTTTGCAGATTTTCCTCCCCATGTGTTGGAACCATCACTGGTTTTTAGTGGTTATCAACGCTGATAAGCGTGAGGTTCAGGTGTTAAACTCACTGAAATCATATGACGATGACATTTTTGAGGGAGTAGTCAAGATGGTGAGTTTCTATATCATGTTCATAGTTTGCATACACCAATTTTTTACGTACTGAAAAAATTGGAACATGTGACAAGTTGAAGGATTTGAGCGTTATATGAAGTGTTTGACAAATAAAGATTTTCATGAATACAAATGGTGGCAAGATTTGGATGTGATGTCATGGAATATAAACATGCTGGAAGGTCTACCACAACAGGAAGACCGCACATCTTGTGGTTTGTTCATGTTGAAGTATATGGAGAACTGGAACGGTAACAGGCTAGGACAAGGCTTCACACAACAACTTATAGATGGCTTCAGAAAAAAGTTGGTGGCAATACTGTGCAACTCGAAGAATAACAAGGATAGGTCTTTTTTGTGTAATCGAGCCTCTCCAGTAGTTTAGATACCACATATCAGCCTCTTTCTTATAGTTTAGATCTTTTTACCTAGGCCAACTCATTTGTTCATTGAGAAATTGATATTTTTTTATCTGGAACATTAACCATATTTTGTTTCCATAATTTTTTGTAACCGGAAACGAATACGGATACCTCGGAAACGAAAACGGAAACGAATATTATCAAATACATATACACAGCAAATACGAAGAGGAAAAAATATGATCACAGATATTTATCGGAAGATGAATACCCCGTAGACAGTGCTTCTAATATCAACGAAGAGATATAACTTGTTATTTTATACAAAATAATATAATAACTGTCCGGACCGTCCTCACAATATTCGGACTATCCGGACCTTGTATTTCTCCCTGGGCATGGTCCAACTGCAAGGATCATCCAGAAGTAGTGCAGACGGTCCGGACAGTTGTAGCAGCTAGTAACGGCTAATACAAGGTCCAGACCGTCCGGAGTGAGTATGGACGGTCCGGACCGTAGACATAGCAAATGACGGGAGTTATTCATCCCGGATCGTCCTCACACGGTCAGGACGGCAAATATCGGGACCAGACGGTCCAGACCGAGCATGGACGGTCCGGACCATTGACACGATAAGTATCGTGAAACACGGTCCAGACCGTACGTAAGGTCTTCGTACGGTCCGGACCATATGTAAGGTCTTCGTACGGTCCGGACCATTGAACCACGTGAACTATTGTCTAATTTTTAAAATTTTTTAAACATCAAAGAGTCTATTGTACATACAGTAGTATATTGTTTAATTTAAAATATTTTTTGGATAAAATAACTAGTTATATCTCTTGTTGATTTTAGAAGCATGGTCATGTCCATTGAACCACTGTTATTGTTACCTAGCCGAACTCGCTATTTTTATTTTTATTTTAGAAACATGGTACGGCCTACACTGCTATAATAACATGTTATAGATACTAGTTCCAAACCATCAATTTCATTTTCAACGTTGAGGAATACTCATTTAGTATGCTACTGTAAATATTATTTGTGTTGTTCAACAGTCCGGACCATCCGGAAAGGGTACGGATGGTCCGGACCTTAGATAGCAAACGACAGGAGTTACTCGTCCCGGACCATCCTCACGCGGTTAGGACACCAAATACACAGATCAGACGGTCCGGACCGAGCGTGGATGGTCCGGACCATTGTCACGGTAAGTATCGTGAAACACTATCTGGAAGTTCTTCGGACGGTCTGGACCGTTGAACCACGCGAACTATTGTGTAATTTTTAAAATTTTGAAATACCAAAGTTATTTTATACAAAAGAATATAATAAATTAAACAATATTCTACTGTAAGTACTATAAACTATTTAGTGTTTCAAAATTTTGAAAAATTAGACAGTAGTTGCTATGTCACGTGGCTCAATGGTCCAAACCGTCCGAAAGTGTTGAGGACGGTCCGGACCGTGTTTCACGATAGTTGCCGTGTCGTAGGTCTGGACCGTCCTCACTCGCTTCGGACGGTCCTGACTATCTATTTGCCATTACTAGCCATTTATATGGTCCGGACCGTCCTCACGTGGTCAGGACGGTACGGACTCTTTGTCTCCCATTCCTAAATGCTAAAAACAACTCCCAACCGGACTGTCTACACCTACGTCGGACGGTATCGATACCTCTTTCACTCCCACACATCTACCCCTATCTGCGCCGTCGGCCGTCGCCATCGCCCCCGCACAGGCGACTTCCCCTCACAGCCGTCGCCATCGCCCGGAGCGCCGCTGGGCCACCCTCTCCCCTCAGGCAGGCGGCTTTGCCTCGCGCCGCAGTCCGCCTCACTGCCGGCGGTGCCTTTCGCCGCTAGTGGCGCCATGATCCTCCCGCTGTCTCCACCGCCGTGATCTACTCAGGTTAAATTGCACAACACAAAATAATTTTTCTTCATTAATGGCAATAATAGGGAATAGGTTCTTGCATCAAGGGTCAAATTCAAGGCAATTAGATGCCTCGAACTTCTCTCTCTGAGATGCTGTGATTTTTTTGTGCAAGTAGGCAAAATATTTGCATATCAGTGTATTAAAGCAAGAAAGTAGCTATTGTTTAGACACTTCCTCGTATTTTACTAGTCAATTCTTTAGAGTTTAGATATAAAATTTAGTTGCTTACCATTCAACCAATTTCAGTTATGAAACAGGGGATCTACTTCATTTTAATAGAAAAAATATTAAAGTAAAATGATTCAATATTTGTTTGTATTTTAATAAATGTCCTTCTTTAGTTTAGGTAATAGTTATTTCATTAACCTTTTGAATTTAGTACAATTGTCTTATTACGTCTTTTTGTCTTGGCAAGTTCATTATGGCTTGTGATAATAAGGGCAAACGGAAGGTTCAAGAGGGAAAGAAGGTCAGCGGCTCATCTAGATCTGTCCGCCATTGACTAGACACTTTCGATGATCCTGCTCCTATGACAGACACTTCGGCCTCTCGACCGCAGAGGCGCTCGACTCGTACTACTCGGATATGTTACAACGAGGCCAGGATGTGAGAGCCAGCACCTCCAGAACCATCAGAGCCAAATCCTAGCGAGTCCAGTGATGCCACCACTAGTGATGCCACCGCTAGTGATGCCACCGCCAGTGATCAGATCTCAGAGGAGCAGGAGGGGTCACTAGTGCACCTAGACGACCTATTGGAGGCACGTGATAGTCCATAGAGGAGCCCACAGAGGGATGATGCAGGGCCGCGCCCTGCTCATGTGGAGTACACCCGTTACAAGGCAACGGGAATGCGTAGGCTGAGGCAGGTCCTAGAGGCTGATTGGTTCCCAACAGCTAGAGATCCACACGGTACGCTTGGAAATATTCGACTATGGACGAGGGTCCAGAAGGATCTATACCTAGCCATGAGAGACAAGATGGGCCCGGGCCAGACTAGACTGAGTGAGCACCAGGCGTTACAGTGGACCAGTCTCAGTGCAGCTGCTGGAGGATTCGACGTACGCAGTCTTTTCACAGCATAGCCGAGACTATCAGAGTTGGTGGTCAGGACGCATCGGTTTGCACCTGACGAGGTCATTCAGATGTATGCGTCCTTGTGGATTGACACAGATCGATCTGCTATCTCTTTTGTGTTCAGAGGGCAGAGACACCATTATACTCGGGATGATCTTGCTGGATTGCTAGGGTTTGTGTCACATCCGACGAGGATCCATGCATTGGCTTTTCCTCATGTGAGGTGGGATCCTGTGTTTCCTACAAACAATCAGGCACGTGTTTTCTTGCATGACGGTAAGGTTGCATCTCGGTCGCAGAAGGAGTTGAGCCTAGCTGGCTCTGTTGTCCTTGCAGCGATATCGCATGCAAAGGCGCGAAGGAACGAGTGGCAGAAGTGATGCAGTGGATCTTGTATCACCTGTTCAGTCGGTAGCGCTTTGACATCATCAATCTTATGCTGGCAGAGATGGAGGATGTCATCTACAGTGCCATCGGACGTCAGTTACCGTATGGCCCCTACCTGTTCGCACTTCTTCGGACGGTAGAGTTGGTCAATATCGTCTCCTACAGGATGTTGCCTTGTACCATCAGTACTTACTCACCTGCTCCGGTGACAGACAGGAGACATGGGGATAGGGCCCTCCTAGTGCGAGCAGCAGGCGTGCTAGCAGCAGACGGTGCAGAGGAGGAGACACCTAGGGTGGACATCCCAGTCATCCCTGCTAGTTTACAACGTCAGCGTTACAGTTCTCTACCGGTGGGCAGGGATTAGGTAGAGTCTAGCGGCTCTAGGAGCAGTGACTTTGAGTGCACAGTTTTTCGAGAGCTTACGAGCTTGCGTTCACAGTTCGAGCGCCACATAGAGTATGTTGCTCGCATGATGCACGATATGTGAGAGCAGGTACAGGATTTAAGAGAGGCTATAGGACTTCCACGCTCTGCTCCTCCCACTCGCATCCTCCGATAGGTCACCCCGGGAGCCTCCATGTCCACCTACGTCCACCGACATGCCTACTTCAGCCGGTACAGCTGCACCGTCTTCCGCGGCAATGGAGCGACTGAAGCCACTTACAGGTGCTACAGAGGAGGACCCTGCCACCGCTGGAAAGGCGACGCTAGCCTCCATCGTGCTACCCACTACAGAGGACGACACCACCGTTGCTGCCAAGGTGTCATCCACCGCCTTCGCTGACGTTGACAAGGCAGCTGGGCGACCGACGCCACTTACAGGTGCTATAAAGGATCACCCACCTACGGAGGAGGACCCCGCTAGTACCGTAGAGGGCAACACCACTGCTCCTGCCGAGGTGTCAGCCTTCGCCTTCCCTGACGTTGGCAAGGCAGCTGGGCGACCGACGCCGCTGACAGGTGCTACAGAGGACCGCACACCTGCGGAGGAGGACCCCGCTAGTACCACAGAGGGCGACACCACCACTCCTAGCGAGGTGTCACCCACCGCCATTGCTAACGCTGACGAGGCAGTTGGGCGATCAGTGCCGCTTACAGGTGTTACAGAGGACTGTGCACCTACAGCAAAGGACACTGCCACTACTACAGAGGGGGCACCCACCTCCGTCGTTGTTGCTACTACAGAGGAAGACACCACCGCCACGGCCGAGGTGTCATCCACTATCATCGCTGAGATAGACGATCCTATTGCCGTTGTCGACCTTGCAGCCTCGACGATTGATGATGAGTAGCACTAGACTTTTGCACTATATATGTCTTCTTAATGTTTTTTTGCTAAACTCCACCTGACGCTTTGGACTGTGGATGTTCGTACTTTGTCATGTCATTTTTAGACACTTATTTACCTATCTCGTGCTTATGTATGACATATTTCGTGGTGAACATTTTACTCATTTGCTTACGTATGACATATAGTTAGGACGGTCCGCTCTTCCTACCTATCAAGAACTGAAAAATTGAGAAAATTAATAAACTTTGAAAATAAATAAATATAAAACAACAGTGGTTCAACGGATAGGACCGTGCTTCTAAAAATCAACAAGAGATATAACTAGTTATTTTATCAAAATATATATAATTAAACAATATGGTACTATAAATACTATAGAATCTTTAGTGTTTCAAAAATTCTAAAAAATTAGATAGTAGTTCACGTGGTTCAATGAGCTGGACCATCCTCACTAATTTTGGACAGTCCGGACCTTGTTTACCGATACCTATCGTGTCAAAGGTCCGGACCGTCCTCACACGGTTAGGACGGTCCAGACCATGTATTTCCCGTGACTAGCTGTTTCAACGGTCCAGACCATCCTGGCTCGGTTCGGACGGTCCGGACCTTGTGTTTCTCGTTGCTATCTGTTTCTACGGTCCGGACCATCCTTACCATGTCCAGATAGTCTGGACCGTGTATTTTCAGTTACTTATTGTGTCTCCCGTTACTTATTGGATTTAGCCTACAAATTTAGAATTCATATGTATAGCATATCAAAGAAAAGTTGGATAATGGTTTGGTTTTGTGAAACCTAAACCAAAATATATTGGGTTTTGTGATATTTACTCTAAAATTAATAGATGATCGGATGTTCAACATTTATTTCCCATCTTACCCATCACGAACTGAAAAATTGGGAAAATAAATAAACTTTGAAAATAAATAAATGTAAAATAACAGTGGTTCAACGGATAGGACCGTGCTTCTAAAATCAACAAGAGATATACCTAGTTATTTTATCCCAAAGAATATATTAAATTAAATAATATGCTACTGTAAATACTATAGACTCTTTAGTTTTTCAAACATTTTAATAAATTAGATAGTAGTTTGCTTGGTTCAACGGTCCAGGCCATCCTCACTTATTTCGGATGGTCTGGAACTTATTTACCGATACTTGCTGTGTCAACAGTCTAGACCGTCCTTACTCGGTTAGAACGGTCTGGACCGTGTATTTCCCGTTACTAGCTTCTAAAATCAATAAGAGATATAACTAGTTATTTTATACAAAATAATATATTAAATTAAACAATATGCTACTGTAAGTACTATAGACTCTTTTGTTTCAAAATTTTTAAAAATTAGATAGCAATTGCCGTGTCATGTGGTTCAATGGTTTGGACCGTCCTCACCACTTTCGGACGGTCCGGACCGTCCTCACGTGAGTAGCATTGTCTCCTCTCTGTCACGCACGTGGAGAACGTCGAAAAGCCTATCCCGCAGCCACCAGTGACGTCTAGCGCCCCCTCAACCCATGCTTTTGTTTCTCTTCCCATCCTCAGCGCTAATATATTATTCTTTTAGTTGATTATGAAACGCAATCCGCAGCTAGCTCACTTGGTGGAGGCATGCTATGGGAATACGCAGGTCATAGGTTTGACTCCTACAACCGGCGCATTCTTGAATTTTTATTTTCCATTACTGCTAGCACAAATCTCGGCATGATTGGACAGTCACAAAAATCACAAAAAAAATATCCAAATTTATTTCTTGTATCCACCTAGCAAGAATCTCCGTGCGATCTAATGGTCAAAAAAATAGCCAGAAATAACTAACAAATCACATATATGCTATTTTTTATTTTCCTATAATACCCTTATATTGGTTATACTAGTAATGTCTACTATATAGTAAATTTTACTATTATAGAACAAATCTAAGTCGTTAGATCACTAGTTTGATCCACTAGTATATTATAGTATTTTGTGCTCTAAAGATGCCCTTAACTTAGCAGGCACATACCCATTAAACACGTCCGCATGTGAAGACGGTCTGAAGCTGGAGCGTAGTGACCGGCATGGATGGATTCGTTGGGTTCTAGCCCCAATGACACCTGACAAACACACTTGACTAACATTAGTGTCCGCGTAATTAAAACAAAAAAAAGAGCAAGTCCATTGTCCTCCTACCAAAATATACATATGCAATTGTTCTATAAAATTTTTGCAACTCACACTTGAATCCAATATCATAGGAACAATTAAACAAAATTTAGTGACATTTTGACTATAGACAGCCAAACGGGTCTATCAGGCTGGCATAGTCCAAGGCCCGCTATAGCATGTCCCGTTCAGACATGACGTCTGTGGCTGACCATGTCGTGCCGGTCCATGTACTGAGGCTTCGGCTCAAACACGGTTCATGGAGGCGTCGGGCTGGCCAAAGGCCTATTAACACGTTTGGCCCATAAAATTTAAAAATGTGAGATGAAAAAAGAAAAAAAATATGAAATATAGAAAACTGAAGAAAAAATATTAGGGAAAATAGGATAAAATGAAAAAGTATATGAGAAAATTGTGGAAAATGGGAAAAACATGGAGAAAATAGAAAAAATATATGAAAAATTAGGAAAATAGGAGAAATAGAAAAATTATGAAAAAAATAAATAAGCCGACTAGACCATGCTCGTGCTTAGACCGTGCCGTATCAACCCGGTAGCAGCTATACAGTGCCGTGCCGGTTCATGGGCTAAGACACCGACTCAAGCACGGCACGGCCAAACCGACCGTACCATGCTTAGGCAGGCTACAAACAGCTGTACCTGGGCCGCCCGTTCCGACAAGACCCATTTAGCTGTACCTGGGCCGCCCGTTCCGACAAGACCCATTTAGCCGTCTATAATTTTGACAATGGGAGAATTTATGAATGGCAAATATTCACTTGTTTCCTCCCCAACACTAGTACTAGCCCCTCTCCAGCGTCCTCGCCGCCGCTCGCCGTCACCGCGAGCCACGCCTGAGATCCACCTTTTCCCGGCCTCCCTCTCCTCCTCGCGCACCACGCAGCAGCAGGATCGGACGTCCCCAATGACCTAGCATCCCCGAGTAGTAGTGGACAGGTTCGCCGGAGCTAATGGCGACGCCGGCGAGCTTCTTCCACCACCCCGACTCCTCGCGGCCGGCGCTACCGGGCGCGGCGGCGGTGGCCGCGTGCGCCGCCATGGCCGTCTCCTACGTCGCTGTCCTCTACGCCCCCACGGTCCTCCTCCGCCTCCCGCCCCCGACCTCGCTCCGCGCCTTCCTCCACCGCCGCTTCGTCTGCGCCGCCTTCTCCTCCGCGGCCTCCGTCCTTGCCACCGCCTCCCTCCTCCGCGTAATTGCCCCCTTTGTCCCCTCCGAACCCTAAACCCTCAAAATACTCTAGCTTTGGACCGAATCTCACATCCCTAGTTGTCTCCTCGTCTCCTCTCAATCCTTCCCAGGTTTGGAGCATCGGAGATTTGTCCGACGCGCTCGCCGTATTTGGCATTCGGAGCGATCATCTGGTGAGCTTAAGCGGCCTCGCTTACTGTCCTTTTTCTGAACAAGTCAGAGACAGGTTTGAGCTTGAGATGCTTCAGCTCTGAAATTGTTGGTGCTGGTGCAGCTTCAGGCAGTGGCGATCCCTCTTCTCCTTACATCGCTAGTGTACGCTGGCTCGTTTGTCGCGAGACTCTGGCTACTGGCAACCTCATGTGGCAGAGATGATGGTGAGTTGGAGATTGGATTTGCGCAGAGGCTTGCTCACTGGATCTGTGCCGCCGTAGGAGATGTGATGGTTTGGCGCAATTGCGTAGTGGTTTGTTCTCTCATTCGCTTTGATGCAATTGCTTTCTATTGTTAACCAGTGATGGAATATCATTGTGGCGTGACGATGAACGAGGAATTGATGAATTGACTGATAATCTGATTGAGCTATAGGATGTTATCATCTAACAGTTAATGAAGTACAACTTGTGCAAAACTTTTAGCATGCTATGGCGCAAATGTTACTACTGAAACATGGTTTCATTTATATAATATTATAGTGAATGTTATTTGAGTATGATCCTTCGATCAGGCACCAATTACAGAGGAATTGGTTTTCCGGGCATGCATGGTACCTCTTCTTCTATGTGGAGGATTCAAAATATATAGCATTATATTTCTCAGTCCAATCTTCTTCAGCCTAGGTAAATAACTATTCTATTGTACCATAATTTCATTTCCAAGGGCTTGACCTGGTATTACAAACTTGATTCTGGCTATGCTGTTTGTCCTTATCTAACTTGTAATTGCTGTATGGATTTAGAACTACTGCATGACCACATTAAATTTTACCTATACATTGATATTGTGTTCTGTTAATTTATTACCGAGCCTTTCTGTCAACAGCACACTTGAACCATTTGTTCGAACTACACCAACAAGGACGTAATTTTATGAGATCGCTCCTGATTGTAGGTATTTTCTTATCTTTTATTGTAGTTTTGTGCTTTATTGTGGTGTCTTCCTGTAATGATTTTAGAGTAAAGTTGCGTAATCAATATTTAACTTACTTTATTTTTAATATGTGAAATTAAAGTAATTTTTCATATCTTAGTTTATGAAGTTATTTCAGTAACTATAGTGATGTAGCACCTTCATATCTAGCTATAATAAGCAACTAAATGAATATTTGTTAGTGGTTCCTTTATATTCATTCTGAAGTTATAAGCACATGCTTCGACCTTTCAATGTATTCATCATCTTCCAACATAGTCTTCTATTATCTTTTCTGTACATCTTTTTTCCTCAAAACATATCATTAGAAACTGTGCAATCTGACTTTGCCTATAGTAAGTTTTGCTTCATTTGCTGGGCTTGCCTTAACTTCTTGCCTTCAATTCACAGGTGTCCAGTTAGGCTACACTGTAATTTTCGGGTGGTATGCAGTATTTTTGTTCATCCGAACAGGTTTTACTCTTTCTTTTTTTGGTGTGTGTTCTTGGAAATTGAACATTGTGCATTTGTTGTTCCCGACTAGGCTGCTGTTGTTGCAGGAATGACTTTTCCAATATTTGAGAAGACGTCTTTCTTGTGACTGATTCTAGTATTTGCATAATAAATTTCATTGTTACCAGTGATTATGAAGTATGTAACCTATTTCTAGAATAGCAAAACTTTTAAAGCAAGGTCCTGAATACATGGTTGTTCCACTGTGCTTACCTAATTCAATTGTTTAAGTTTAATATTGTTCTGACAACATGGTTGTTCAATCACTTTGTTCAAAAAATACTGCAGGGAATATTGTCTCTCCAATTGTTGCCCACATATTTTGTAACATAATGGGTTTGCCAGTTTTCTCATTTCCGCGGACAAGAGGTGTGTATCTTGATTTCTTTCAAGGAAGCAAAACATGGTTGAGTTTTAAATATGTTCAACTTCTTACATTGGTTTGCCTGGTGCCTTGTTTGTTCCAGGAGTGGCATCAGTAGCATTTCTGGCTGGTTCATTGTCCTTTTTTTGGCTCCTTTGTCCTGCAACAAGCCCAAAATTATACAACGCTAGGTTAGATCAGTGCAGTTGTTGGCATGGGTACTGCAGATGGAGCTAATACAGTACTAGATTGGAGGCAACAGCTGACAACCTTCCTGATGCTGACATGAAGTCACTAGCAAGGCGTGACCTTAATTGATGGTGCCTTCCCTCAGATTTTTTCCCCGGTTTTAGCTGATACCTTTCTTGGTCATTCGAAATTTATAGTGAGATTGTAAAACTATGATGTGGATACTTTGCCCTTCTCATGGGTTATACTTGCAAAATTGAGAAATATTTTCATCCCATCACATGTGTCATGTAACATGCAGATTAGAAGCTGTTGAATTATTTATTTTTCAAGTACTTTTCTAGAGTCCCGATATTGCCTTTTGCCGATGTCACCTAAAATTTTAATTTTTGTAAGTTCTATCCAATTACGCCGGAGTTACATAATTATAGCAAGATTAAGTTTTGAGTTTTTTTGATGGTTTGTCCATATCAGTAAACTGTTCACTTCTAAAAATTTCAAAGATTTCAGGCAGATTTTGAGCCATTGAATCAAACCCATATCTGGCCAATCCTGACTCTTACACCTTGTTAATTGAACCGGGTGCACTTGTTATTGTTTTCTCACCTAAAAGCCAGGCACATCAGATGCGAGCGAGATGAACTTTCAAGGAAGAAAGAGTACTGCACAGGATTAATATTTAGGAGCAATTTCAGTTCATTGTTTCGTTTTCCTCGTATCGATCTGAAGTCTGATAGGTAGGTCCTATTTGGAACAGAGTCTTACTGCGGGGGAGTATATGGAAGTCCTACAAAATTTCTATGAAATTCATGCGTTTCAAATGAGTCTTAAATTGAGAGACATACCTGGCATAGTTCAAACAAAAAAAGATAATTGATTCCTGGAGCAGCATTGTTAATAGTGAATATACATGCATCATTAGCGCTGGAAAAAGAAACATCACCGTAAATGTGAAAAGAAAGGCTGGAGAAGTAGATATTAGTTTGATAAGAATCGTTAACAAACATGACATGCACGAAAATCTTGTTTGCTGATAACTAACTGGTCAGTAACATTGCCTTGAGCGAATATAGTAACGGGAAGCTGAATAGCCAGATCCAATTGGCCTACCTGACTAGTATATAGAGCCCATTCATTATGGCAGATGGCACATGGCAGATAAATACAGTATAAGATCCAACTTGGGAAAAGGCAAAAAAATATCCTCAAACCTAAAAATTATATACATGACCGCACGCACATGAGATCAATTGGCAACAAATATATGCATTATTGTAAGGGATGTATTACTGCAACGAAAATCTGGTGTTGAATATATGCAAAGAGTGGAGGGTGAGTGTTGAATATAGGCATCAGCCCCAACTGCTGCTTTTGTAAAGAGTAAGATGAATGAAGAACCAAATCAACATATTAAACTAGTAAGATGGTAAAATGGAAATGAATCACATTAGACAACCATAAAAAAACTATTACATTCGCTAGTCGGAAGGTGCACCAGATACAGCATCGTTAGTGATGACACATCAACACTAAACATGATCCTGAGCTGAAAAAAGTGGAAATTTCTATGGTTAGCCCCTTGAACCCTATGTATTAATTCCTGTGGTTTAAAGCCTAGCTGATTCTTGCTGCAAAATTGTGTGGTCATCTACAAAGGTCCCTTGATGAGAAAAATTAATGGCAAACTTTGACTTCAGTTCATGTACTATATGTTTCAGGGACAAATAGGAAACTTAACAGCACGCATATCCAAATTAGCTTTGACATAATAATCCTGCAGGGAAGACCAAGTAGATGATTCAGTTTCTGGAACAAGTAGCAGTCATAAAGCTCACATCGATGATTGCATGGTGAAATGTGTCCCAGACATGTGAATGTATAACTGGCATGATTACTGAACCACGCAACTGACAAATAGTTTTACAGTTTACTACTGGGAGGATATTAACATAGCTCCTCTCAGCATGAGAATCATGCAACACTGCGAACTTGTATTCATATTACAAGCAAGAACTCAACATCAGTATACAGAAGCGCAGCAGCAAGTCATTTCAATCATCTTTCTGATGTAAAGCACGAGGTAGACTATTACCATTCAATGCCGCATGGTACACACGCTTCTCTGATAGCCCAAGATCAGAAAGAATCAAGTTCCCCTGAGAACAAAAATAAAGAATGTAATACGGTAGTTAGCATGGAACATAAGATTTCAGGTGATATAATGGATTATAAAGAAAATGTGATGGAAAAATCCATTTTTAAGATCTTGAAAGACAAATGTATATACCTCCACTGCCATCAATTTCCGTACATTATTTGCGTACAGCTTAGGATCTTCCTTCTCTTGCTCAGATGGGTAATACACAGGCAAATGGATCACCTCAAGGTTATTTACAAATTGACAAAGGAGCAGAAATACATGGCGAGCCTGAAAGATTTTCAGGAGATTCAGTAAGTTTGAACAGATACGAGTTTTCCATGATATAGACAAGTTAAACAGATAAAGGACCACAAGTTGAAATTGATCAGCATATGATTAGTAAAAAATGACACCGAACTTGGTTTAGAACAAGCTGCATAAAGTTCTAAAAAACGCATAGGTGGCTTGGCGCATAGCACTGGGTAATCATTACCAAGTTTTGTAAAGAGAACGAAGTAGAGCCAATGCCAAAGAAACCTTAGAAGAATTTGGCAATAAACCAAGTGAGGGCCTAATGTAAGTTAACGCAACCAAATTTGGCAAGGCAAGCATTGCCTTGCATGGCCTTCAAACCAAACACTTACCAGTTCTAAGAATATATGAGTAAAAAGATATAAAAGCCATTGATACTCACCCCAGACATTGAATCCCATGCTGGACTAAATCTCTTGTAAGGATATCTTAAAATGACTGGCTTCACTGGTGCTTTTGCAAGAAAGGCTCCTGTCTTGAAAGGAAGAAGATAATCACCATTTGTAGTTGTGCCCTCTGCAATAGTAGAATGTAACAGTCAAGTATTTACATATGATACACAAGCAAAAAAAAACAACATAAAAAGGCGAAGCGATTTAAAGAGTGATGTATTAAATATGTGTTCAGATCATATACCATAGTTCCAACTTCTTGTTTGGCTTTCAGTAAAAATGTTAAATTGTGTTGGATATGCTCCATAATTTTCATTTATTTTTCAGGACATGGATACAGTCTAACATGCCTTTGATTTTTAAAACAGGATTCAGTAAACAAGCGACAATATATTCCTTAGGTTAAAAAAAAAGAAATCACCGTGCAATTAAAGTTAAGACATTTAGGGATGGATGGTTTGATATTATCCATAATCTAAGTTAGCAACAAAAGTGAAAATGTCCAAAAATTTATCATCATCCAACCAGGGAAGAGTAGCATCATTGGAGAATTCTGTTGATGAGCCCGTTGGATTCTCTCAGTCACAGCACCTGTGCATTGTATGGATTAGCAAAAGCAACAGCAAACTGAATACTATAGCTAAGAGTGAACAATATTCATGGAAACAGAAAATTAAGCCATATATACAACGTAAAGGTGAAAGCTGCCCCCATCACAGAAATATTTTAGAAAGTAGAAGTGCACTGAGTGCTGTAATCTAGTTCAGTCACTGTGGTGTAATATCTCATCCCACTATTTTGAATTTCAATCCATGTGAACTTTGGTCATTATGATCTGAAGTAAATGTAGTTTTTTATCATGGCCCCTCATGCTTTACCAGTTTCACCACTCTGATGTGCACATGCTATGTTGTCAGTTCAGCAAAATTAAGTGGTCATACTCATGCACAAGTCATATTTCAGATTTGAACTCTTAATGGAAGGAAAAAATGCTGTTCTGACCTGAAGCTAAGGCAATATAAGTATACTGGCTCAAGGCTATGGACATCAGCAAGTACCTGAAACACCTTTGAAATCTGAGGTTTTAGATTCCCGCTGAACAAATATGCATCCAAGGCATTTGCTGCATGAAAACAGAAGTCATTTTGTAAATCAATTTACGTGGCATCAGAACAAACCCAACTATTTGTCCATTCTATCTGTACTTCCTCCATCGACAGATATTGGCTGGTCTTTTTTTGGCTGTACTATGTTGTTCTACATTCATACAATAGTAGAAAAGGAAATAAAAAATATAAATCATGGAACCATTTTGCAAAACAAATCAAAATTTCACATGGTTATTCGATATAGAATTTTATTAATGGTCAAAACAGCATTGAATATAGATTTATATTTAGAGACAGGCATACAAGACAACGTTGTAAGAATTTGTTTTTCCTTTTTTACCAAAAGTATGGGTACAATGAAACAAATACAAACGAGAATGGCACTACCTTATGAGACCAACCATGGGCAATCGGGCCACTGATCTCTTCAAAAAAAGATATGTGTAAAAGAGACACGTCAAAATGAGTACATTGTAATGACATTTTTTTCCAAAATTACAAGTACAAAAACAACGTTACAACATATTTGCAGTACCTTGGCAACAAAGCTTGGGAAGGAAGATGACATGTGATAGAGAATATCCACATAAGATACATGGTTAGATACTAATGCCCCCGGTCTTCCCAATTCTTTGGACTGTTCCTGATGCTCATCCTGAAGAAAACAGAGTATCCAGTTGGATATAAAATAGATACAAGAGGCAGTGATTTAAATCGTTCTATATTTAAAGAAAACTAAAAGTGTAATATGCCCTATATTGTTAAAAACTGAAATATTTAACCATCTAATATCAGCCTATACAATAATGTAGCATAATATTGTTTATAGGAATACCATAGGCAGATGTACCTTCTTAGATCAAAATCAAATCACCCAAAAAATCTATATCCATCTTGGATAGCAAACAAAATCAATCTGTTATAGTGTCGTATATATAATTCAGAACAAATCCTGAACATTATTTCATTGACTAGAAACACAAATATGCCACTCAATCCTCATCCATCTTATTTTCACTTACTGAAAGCTAACCAAGGGCACTGAACCACCAGCTGATCCAGCATATTATCATCAAATTATTGAACTAAGCAATGAAAAAAAATTACCACCTGACCAATTATCATCACATTACACTATTATACTATTTGAAGGTGCCAGTCAATGTTTTCAAATCGTAAATTAAAGTTACTCGTAAGGGTGCCAATCAGACGACTAATCGTGATTAGTTGTCGATCAGGTCTGATTAGTCGAGGGCTAGTCGGTGACTAGTCATCCCGCTACCTAGGATGTGTATAGTATAAGTAGTTAAGTATAGCTAAACATTATACTGAATTTGTTTTATATATTGTACTAACAAATGTGTATAATCTGTAAAGTGTAAACAAAGCAAGCAATAACTATATATATAGGTCACAATCACCACATTGTAACCTAATGGGCAAGCCCACAGCCACACCAACGCCCAGCTCCCCTCCGGTCCTCAAAATTGGCTCTGCCAAACTAGTCGTCCACAGCATAATTGGATGACTAATCATGGTTAGTCAGTGATAAGTCGGACGACTAGTTTTCTGATCGAGCTGATCGCATCGGAGGCATAATTGAGCTACTGGCACCGATTAGGACGATTAATCATGACTAATTGTGATTAATCGGACGATTTAATAACATTGGTGCAGTTTATTCAAAGGACCACCAAGAGCTGTATAACGTTTAGCATATTTCCACCAGAAATGAGCACAAGGCATGCATCATTTCATGAGAGACCACAACAAATAAGCAACTCTTCAGAGAATGAGAAGTTCACAGATAAAGACATGCCAAGTTGACAGGATGTGCATTTGCATGCTAATTTCTATCAGTCATCAGAGCATATACCAAAACCACTTGTGAACTAGTGCAGAAGACACCTATGCTTCCACAAACAAACATTACCCACCCTCACCCAGAAGATATCAAGTAAATTGCAGAACAGCTCTAATAGGTATTTCCAATTTCAACAGCCAGAGTACAAAATTACCATCGACTATCCACTCAGCCATTAGGTACTACTACTGGACAAGGACAATATCATAGATGGCCTAGCTAAGGAGTGGCATATTATCAATTTTCTTAATGAAAATGGTCGCAATCCATCTATTTCTTAAATGCTGAGGTATGATGAAAGCAACAGTAAAGACGAAACTTGGAGGCGTCTCATGAAGAACTAGAATCATCAAGGACTAGTACCTCGGCATCAGGTAAGCGGCAGTCGTGCTCGCGGATCCAGTAGAAGCCGAAGACGAACAGCATGGTGCGTGCGAGCGCGCGGCCGCACCTCACGACACCCTCCCGCCTCCACCCCTCGAGCCGCGCGTACCCTTCCCCCTCCCCCTCTCCCGCGCCTCCCTCGCGCTCCTCCTCCACCCGCAGCGTGCACACGCGGCACACGAGGTAGTAGGCGACGAGCACGAGCAGGCCCGCCACGAGCCGGAGCGGGAAGAGCACGGCCGCGCCCACCGCCAGCCGCGCCGCCTCCGCCGCGCCCAGGGGACCCCGGCCCATCGTCCCGTACGCGTCCCGCCTCGCGTACGGCGCGTATCTCCGGTCGAGCTCCTCGACGCTCTCCGGCACGGGCGACTGCGTCTCCGCGGAGGGGACGAGCCCAGGCCCGACAGCAGCGGCTTCGCGGCGAGCTTCTTCTCCCCCTCCTCGCTGGCGCTCATGCCGCCGCAGTCGTCGGGCTCGGAGGGGAAGGTGGCGTCGTGGAGAGTCATGGGGAGCGGGGTGGGAAGCGAAGGGGGAAACCCTAGGCGCTGAGACCAGCAGGCTAGCAGTGGATCGGCATGAGGAGATGGCGACGACGAGACGGGGAGACGTGGAGGGAGTAGATGGATGGCATGGTCGGCGACTCGTGGGAGCAGAGGAGGCGTGGGGGAGATGGAAGGGTGAGCGTTGGATTTGGATCGGACGGGTTATTCAAGCGGGACGGTGGTCCAATCCATATTCTGGTTTGCCAGTTTTTGGGTTGTGCTGCTCTTGGCTGCGTCAAATTAAGATTAACACTAGTAAATTAACATTAACACTAGTAATGTATTTATGCTTGGTAACAAGAAAATTTAAAATTATGATAAATATTATATTATTAGAGTTTAATTTTCGTGCCTAATTCCTTTAATAAGAAAATATATTCTTCATATGGATTTACCAGCTAACTTATCTAAAATACCCTATGACTTGTCCGCAAGCTTCAACATTACCTAGGATGTTGTAAAAAAAAGTTTGATACATCATGCTAAGGCGGGTCTAGTGGTATAATATCTATTGTCTACATATTTTTACTAGCTTCTTATTCTAACGTCTTGGATCAGTTCACCATGACCTTGCCACGTTGAATGTGCTCAGGAAGGAAAGAAAATGCAAGAAAGTTGAGAAAAGAGAGAGAATATGGTCAGCAGATGATCAATTGAGTTGGCGGTGTGAAAGAAGAGAGGGGTAGTCGTTCGACAACAAAGAGAGGCGATGTCATGCTAAACCCTAGCTAGAGAAAGCAACAGGTGAGGAGAGGATTGTGATGTGAGGGGGTGTGTTGTAAAAAAAAAGAAACTACACAAACATAATTATAAGAGATGGTGTACATAGTGAGATTTGTATTAATAGGATATATGTCATCAATTGTAATGTACATTTAAATATTGTGCATACACAATGCTACTTTAAAAAAATACTTAAAATTCTTCTTTCCGAATCTTCAACCGGCATGCATAATACCGGTAAACAAGTCCAATAGAAATAGCTAAAAACCAAAGTATGAAAAAGCGTACGTATGTTAGAGGAACATATCAAAAGCTCATATGCTGGTATTATGAGTAAATTGTACTTTAGGCTATATATTGTAAAGTTTTCACTTTGGACTATTCTTTAAATGATGTTTTTATTTTAGACTAGGTTTTTTTTTCTTTTGTTGTAGTTTGGACTACAACGGTCTATCTCTGTAGCTTTCTTCCTTGTCTAGGTTTTTTTTTCTTTTGCTACAGTTTAGACTACGACGGTCTATCTTTGTAGCTTTCTTCCTTATCACTGGCATTCCCAAAGGACCTCCAGTTAGTTTAGTTTGATCAATGAGTAGTTTAGTACTAAATCTATGATTCCAATGGAAACCAGTAATCTTCTTTTCCATGTGTTGCTACCACTATGACAGGTAGGGATTGCATTAAAACAAATCAACAACGTGGCATGGTGGCACATAGGTTGGCTTGCCTACTAGATCATGTCGTAAATACGGTTGAACTAATTGGTTGTCTCGATTCAGCACTGGCATCGGTCGGCTGGTCACGAAGAAGAAAAAGAAGAGAGAGAGAGAGATGAAGAGGGGTGGTTCATTTTGCAACAAAAGGAAAAAGTATCTAGTTTAATGTAAAAATATAATACAAGGGATAGTCTAAAGTAAAACTCTGATAATAATATGTAGTGTAATTTACTCTTATATTAATTACGAAGATCACTGTCTTGTAAAGAAGAAAAAAACAGTAATGACTGAAACTGCGACGATGAAACAATAATTACAACCATTTTGGGTAAGGAATCTCTTGCTTTTGCAACAAATGACAATGAGTACCAATAATTCTGCACAACATTTTCAAGGGGCTACAGATGTCTTGAAAAAGTGTTCAGCTATTGGCAGCTTCGGTAATCATGCGTGCTATGCACTCTAAGCTAAATTGAATTATATTGCTAAAATCTCAACTCAAAGTGTGAGCACATGAATCCTTACATCCCAGTAAAGAAAAATGTCCTACTAATATTCACGATGGACAAATGAATGTGTAGAGCATATTGTCTTATTATCTATAGAGGAAAAATGCTATTTCTTGTTCTTATATAATATAAGGATAAATGAGCTTTATTTTGGGTTGAATTTCTGCATAAGGAAGACACGCTTTTTCTGCCAACTATATGAATCCTTGTTAACACTTCTCGTCTAATTTTATCTTTGATCCTTTGTTTTCTTGGCTCTCCTGGCATTTTCACTTTATAAGCAACTGGTCTGGTTCAATATTTCTAGTTTTCCTCTAAAATTTGGAAATCTGATAAGTTTCAAAACATGGTTATAGACAAGTTAGTACTTCTCCATTCAAACATATATAATTTAGAACACTCTCCTATTGAGTTAATAACTTCTAACAGTATTAGAGATGGGAAAGCTCCCGAGTTTTGCCTGATGTTATCAAGTGTTTTAGAAAACACTCAGAAATTTACCATGAGTAGCCATAAACACACCTGTAACGCGAGAAGTTGGGAAGAAGTACAATTAATAAGTTCATTAAGGCTTCCATTGGAATGCAGGATTTTTAGAGGATAATTGGAGAATCTGAACTAATATTGTGAAAATTCTGTAAAATTCTAGCTTTCGAAAGGAGCCCTAAAAAATTTTTGCAGTACAGTTGGGCCCATCCTTCCCGTTGCCCCATTTCATTCCGCTCAACCATCAATTTGTCTAAAAGACACCTCTTAACTACAAAACCGGATATTTTTGCACCCCTCAACTATTGAAACAGATGAAAATACCCCATAAGAGCAATACAATCCGGTTTTAATGGTGGTTTTCATCATTTTAAGATGAGTAAATTTTACTTTGAGCTACCTTTATTAGCCAAAGTTTCATAATAAACTGGGGCTAGGCCTATCTTTCCACTTAACACCATATATATTCATCATCCTTTACACTTTGGACCGGGTTGATGACTTAGATCGCCACACTGGCTTTGGCTCAAGCCATGTGAGAGCAACAGTGTCGCTACCACAGCACGAGGGATCTAGCGCCAATTTTCCTTGCTCGGCAAAGGCATACTTTCGATCCCCACTTGACGCCATTCGCACTAGAGCCTTCTCAAGGTGTTAATTCACTAGTTCTCTAGCATGGATTGGGGCATGAATCGAGGGATCGAGATGATACGATCGAGGGTTGTGGTGTAGCCGGCTGTGGAGGTGGGGTAGCAGAGGTCCGTTCTAGCTGTTCCTAACCAAGACTTACCAGCTGGTGAATGACCCAGCAAACGGCGGCCGATGATGTCATCTCGCGGAATAAGGACGGCTCTACCTTCGTCGAGACTGGCGGATTTCATCGGCGATCTCCTCTGCAAGTACTTCAAGCACAAAAACTTCTCCAGCTTTGTTGCTCAACACCTACGTACGTCACCGCTGGTGTTTTTGTTCGTTTTGTTTTGATTTTTTTTTCCTTCTCTTTCCCATTCGATTTCAACCAACCCGACCGATTTTTGTCTCAGTCTTGCTGGAATGTTGATCTGTGGTAGGTGCAGGATTTAGGAAGGTTGCCCCGGACAGGTGGGTGTTCGCCAACGACTACTTCCGGTGAGGAGAAAGGCAGCTGCTTTGCAAGATACACTGTCTCCGAAAGATGACACCTCCCGTGGCGGCAGCGATGGGAGCGGTCAGGATTGCGGCGGTGATCTCAATGGCTCCCAGGTGCTATCCAGCAAGGAGTAGGTGATATCTTCTGGCTCGTCCCCTGAGCTTCTACACCTGCTGCCACAGGCGTCGTTCGGCTCTGGCTCTGGCTCCGGCGACTCATGACCCGTGCCCTCTCACCGTCTCACGATGTTCCATCCTATGCTAAACTTAGTCCAGCACGTGTTATTTGGGTGACTTGGGCCCAAGCTGGCATGGAGCCCAGTTCTTATTCCTAGTCCAAAGCGCAAAGAATGGTAAATAGATGTGGCGTTAAGTGTAAAGATGAGCACAACCCTGGTCCATTGTGAAAGTCCAAAGTGAAATTACTCTTTTAAGATCCAAATAATGCATTTTATTTTACTTATGTGGCACCCAGTTAGCAAAAGATGTAAAACGAAGTTAAATGTAAATAAAATAAACATATGTTTGATGTTAATACCATGAAGTACAATATGACGTAATAACAATAAATATGATACATTGATAGCTATAAGCACAAGTAGGACCAAAAACTAATATATCATATAGCAAACATATAAACAACATAAAAGAGATGGTGTCTTACATACTAATACACAATATTCCATTGCTTCCTCTTGCTATTGTATATAGATTACTAGTTAGGCAAAAGAAAGAAATTCATTAAATATTCCCGAATATTAAAAGACATCACTGAAGAGGAACAAAAGGAGATAGTTTTCAAGATATCATATTCGGGAGTACTTATAGATAAGAACACCTTAAACATGGGGTGAAAAATGGTAGGCTTGAAAATATCAAAAATTGCAACAAAGAAAATATCATAAGGTAATAAAAAAACCATTGCAACTCACATTTGTTAACATATTTAACCTTGTGAGTCAAAATGGCATGCCATTTAGCTTATACCTCCTAGAAAAACCCAAATATATTATACAGAGAAATAAAAACAATAAACAGACATAACATCAGAAATAAAATCAACTACCTCACTACTTTTCGACAAAGATGTCATTTTCTGAATTAGCGAATAATATGTCTCTAACTAATATTTTTTTCTCATTTTTTCTTCACACTCTATACCTCCAACTTACACTCTTACTCGGTTTCATTTATCAGCTCGGTTTCCTTTATCAGCTTGTCTATAGGAATTATTATCAGAAGATAAAATTTTGTCTTATTGTCCTCTCAAGATTAAGAAGGTTTCTAGTCGATTTATATTTCTTACTGGAGTATTAGATACGGGGCACATGGTGCTTGTGAGATTTTATCGCGTTAGGAAAATAAATATTTTTTACTATTTTAGATAAACATGTACTGATAATTATTTTATTCTTATATTATGCTGGATTTGTAAAGTAACAAATCAAAACTCTTGTGGTGCTTCATAAAATAGTGATCCTTATGAATAAACTTATTAATATGATAAAATTTCAAATTATATAGGTTATAAGATTTAAATACCAAAGGTTTGACGAATTTATTCGAGATTGGTTGTATCATATTCTCAGTTAGCCTATTTTTTTCATCTCTGCTCTTGTTCCACCATCATTCTCGTACTTTTCTTTTCTTGACTTTAACATATTTCATTTTTTCATCTTATTTAACCTTGTATTTGTATATTCATACATTCATATAAATTAACATTCTGTATAACAAAATCTATTTTCCAAACTGGTACGATAATATGAGTATACCAGAACAAAAATTTTATAATAACACCAAGAAATTTTATGGTTATTAAGGGGGGGTTACACTGTGTATCTAATTTATGATATTATTTTAAAAATATATAATCACTATCCCTATCTTGTTTTTAGGTATAAACACAACTACAATAATATCACAAGAGCCATGATGGTCTTCCATGGTTCAAGGTTGTGGAGGACAATCCAATTTTATAATTGTACAGAAGTGTTTTAGTATGCGCGCCAAGTGGAAAACTATCCAAATCCCCCATAAAAAAATGATCTACATTAAAAAAAAATTTCATGCTCATGAGTATCTTTATCTAGATATTTTATGCTAGACATAAAGGATTTCTTTTAGGACCTTTTAAAGATGCGAATACCCACCTTTTTACTTTGCATGGCTCTAGAATCATCTGGAGAAATTTGGCTTTCACAATTCACCATCTCTCTAAACCTTCCACAGCATGCATTCTTGTTTGATTTACTTTTAATAGTCCACGTGTTGTGTGGAGCGTTGAATAGATCAAATTAAGCGGACACCGCGCATACTCTCCTTGGCAGGCATGCCCTCTTCAATGGTAGCAAGGGGCGACAATTAAGCCTAATGTCTTTTATGTGCTAGACGTCACAAATGCAATGGTCCGCAACAATGTTAGGGCGAATTGTCTTCCCTCTAAAAAAAATACCATCCTAAGTTAATCTTCCCATGACAACCACAAATGCATGACTATCCCAAGGCAACAGATGTACATATGTATATTATGATGGAGCTAAGATCTTACATGCTGTCAAAATAACAAAATTCATACCACCCGGTTCCTATATAAGCATTCAATCATATATTTACATGCACTATTCCAGAACTATACCTCGCATCATCGAGTGTTTGGAGCTGACACAGTCAATACTCTCTCCCCAAAAACAAGGTGTGGAATCCTAGATCGAACGAATCCACAATCAGCTTCGCGGATCTCTGCACCAGTGCTTTGCAGGCGAAGCGGGGGAGGCGTCAACAGCATAACGGATAGCGCCAGCTAATTTTAAATTTTAAAACTTAATTTTAGAGTTTATTTTACGTTTTTTTACATTGTCGATTTTCCTGCCTTAGCTTTTTCAAATCATGAAAAATACAGATATAAAAGTTTTATCTATAAATTATTTTTTATTGCTTTGTTCATATTTCTATGGCTTATTTAGCCATAAGCCCATAACTCAACCTGCGGTTTTCTTTCCTCCCTCGTGTCACTCAACAAGGAATGAGCTACCAAGCACTGTACTTGGCAAGCAGCTTGAGGGGCAATAGCGACATTCTCATTAAACTATAACTAGTCGTCTAAGTATCTTATCCGTATATCTCAAAGATGATACAACCTACTCTCTCTGTCCCAAATATAGCAAGCTTTAACTTTTGGCATAGCTATTAAGAAGAGGGGTAAAAAGATTTGTTTGTCTCCTCGGGGTGTGTGAGGTGTATGCCCAGACTAGTTGGGGCAATAATACAGCTAAGGGTAGTATGGGTAGTTTAGTGGTAAAAGTCACATTTTACAAGTACTAGGTTGTTATATTTGGGATAAAATTAAACTTAAAAGTTATTATATTTGGAACGGAGGGAGTAATTGCCTGGCAAGCTAGAGATTTGCAAGTTACTTCTACTTAGGCTTATTGTAATAACATTTTCCATTTAGCCTATCCAAATGTCCGTTACCATGCGGAAAATCTGAAAGTCCACTGTAGAGGATTGAATTTCTCTATTTTGCTCATGTACTATGTTTCTAAAACCTTCTTATCTCTACTACTATAAAAGCGGAGTCGTCCTCCTCCCCCAACTACTGTACTTCCCCACTAAAAAACAACACTCCCTAAAAACTATCCCATCCAAAAAAAAACCACCCATAAAAATCACCCAAAAATGAAACTACTCCTAAAAACACCCTACCCAAAAAACCATGTTACCATAAATAAACTCCATAAAACCATTGTCTGATCCGTTGCAACGCACAGACATGACACTAGTTCTAATAAACAATAAAGTTCTTGAGGCTAAAAAAAATAACCTTATACACTGGGGTGAAGCGCTCACTGTTGTGAGCTGTGGCACTTGCCATACCTCAACCACACCGCAAGCACCCCACCCCCCCCCCCCCTGGAGCGGGTCTTCTCCCCCTTCCCCTCTTGGTATCCTTCTTCTCTCGAAGGCCAGGAGGCCGCTGCGACAACATGGTCGCGTCACGTGATCGTTGACCTGGTATTGACCTCTTGTAAGTGCGTTGGGCCATGGCCCATGGGCTGCTTCTATTTGTGTGCTTTGGATTGAACCCTAGCTTACAAGCAATCCATAGGGACGCAATGAAATTCGTTTGAACACGTCCTTGGGTATTGTAAGTTATCTTGCATTGCAAGATGAACCATTCCGTCGACACAATGAAACCTCTTCTTCTTTGAACAAATGAAATTTTCTAGAATTGTTGGATTGGTACAAAGTAAGGAATGGAAGTGAAGCATGATTTTAATGAGTTATGTCCTAAGAATGCCAAAATGACTTATGGGACAATTTAGAAAAAGCTAGCAAATTGTTGTGCAGATGAGATCACAAAAGCAACAAAGCAAGAGATGAATGATTGTGCTATTCTCTGTTCTTGTCTGCCATGAATCTCGTGAATATATCGGTCAAAGAAACAGAATGGCTCTAGTTGTGAGGTAAATATTGGATCATCTTATTTGTTTTGTCTTTTTGTTAGAGAAATTTCATTGCTTTAGAGTTTCTAATTTCGCTTATTGTTTTGTCTTTTATAGAGAAATTGCATTGTAAGAAAGGATCAAGTGTTGTTCAGCCATGTCATTAATTATTGATGTGAAAACAACGTTTGATCAATTTGAGAAATGATGTTGGGACCCATTGATTGAAGAAGTCAAAGCATTTTGCGAGGAAAATGATATCCAATACCAAATATGGATGATTCAGTAGCCAAGGCTTGGTAGATAGAAAAGGGAGGGAAAAATCACTGTTGAACATTTTTTCCGTGTTAATACCTTCTATGTTGCAATAGATGCTATTACCATAGAGTTGGACCCATCATTTTAATGAGGTATCCTCAGAATTGCTTATTTGTGTCTGTTGTCTTGATCCAAGAGATTTTTTCTATAAGTTTGATGTGTATAAGCTTGCTCGCCTTACGGAGATCTATTGTGAGGATTTCTCTTTTGATGATAGAAAGGCTATAAGAGATCAACTAGAAACATTCATCATTCATGTACAAAGGGTTGAGAAGTTTGTGGTGTGTCATGATCTAGCAAGCCTAGCAAAAAACTGGTTGAACTTGAGAGGCATATTAAATTTCCATTGGTATATCGTCTCATTGAGTTGGCATTGCTGTTACCGGTGGCAACTGCTTTAGTTGAGAGGGTCTTCTCGGCAATGAAGATTATCAAGACTGAGCTACGCAACAAGATATACGATGGTTGGCTCAATGAAGATTATCAAGACTAAGCTACGCAACAAGATATACGATGGTTGGCTTAATGACTTAATGGTGTGCTATATTAGCGAGAGATTCTCAAAGGATTGGTCAACAAAATTAAAAAATATTTCAAAAAAAGAAGATAGGCAAATGCAATTACCTAGACTTCTAAAGTACTAGGTGAATTAAAACTTGTTATTGGTACGCGCTTTTACATTCCCTTTGTTTTTTTATGTTAATCTATTGTAGAATACTAATATATAGACTTTTTGGGCTAAGTACTGTCCTATATTATTATATCATTGAGAGAATATTGTTGTATACTTAGTCTTGCACTTAGTCATGTATCACACCTTATTTTTGGATCATCCTCCGCCACTGCTTATACATATGGAAGGGATGGCCGTGCAATGTGGCGACAAACCTAACTGGCTGGATATATATACAAGGATCAATCGAAGCTACGTACCAAACAGGTGAGACTACGACGGCTAGCTTATCGTGATTGGAAGCAATTAACCGTTTAAACTATGCGACAACTAAATGTCAGGCGCCACGTGTAGATGGCTGGGTAGAGTCTCAATGTCCTTGCAGAAGCTAGGGATGAAAAAGCATTAGGGCTTGTACCAATGCATTAAAGAGGTGCTTATAAACCTTCTGGATTAATAGCTAGACTCGTACCATGTTGTACCATATATTTTATATTAATGGTCTCTTGGTGACGTGGACACCCTAAGAAGGTGTTCGGTTATGATTCTTCATTTAGCTAATAAACCATACGTAAAACGAGAAATATCATTAGAATATGATTAATTAATTATTACTATTATAAAATTAAAAAATAGATCTATTTGATTTTTAAGATACTTTTATATAAATTTTTTTAAAAAAAACATACCATTTAACAGTTCAAAAACATACTTACGAAAAAACGAGACATAAACAGAAACCACAGCACCTTCAAATAGGCCAGTTTGAGTTGGGCTTAATCTTTCAATTTGTTAGAGCAAGTTTAATAGTATGGCCAACCGTTGGCTATAAAAAATTACCATATTATCTATAAACAATTTAATAGCTTACTTATAGAGCAGCTAGCTATAGGTATATTTTAAACCATGAGGATCCTGGTCCACCTTATTTGAACTCTTAGGAGTCGATGCTACAGATGGCTATAATTTAAAACCCGCTTCTCTTTTCTTCTCTCCTCTCCTCCAACTCACCATACATCTTAGATGGCAAATTTTATAGTCTGCTTATATTATCTTACTGTACCTACTCTTAAAATGGTGGTATGACTCGAAGTGGTGGTACTGCCCCTTAAAAAAAATACTCCTTTCGTTATATGTAGCATTTAAATTTTGTTTTAATAGTAGGAGGAAGACAAGTTATAGATAAACTATCAATTCGGATAGAGAAAAACTGACATGAATAAAAAATGGGCCAAAGTCGCCACAAGCCCATAAGTAGATTATTACAACTCTTTCGAGTAGCTTTAGAGGGTGAGATGCCAGCTAAAATCCTAAAACGTGATTTGCCACCACCATGACTATCACAAGGTAGATGCATTGAGAGGCAAGGCATTCAAATAGGTCAGGTCGTAACATAGGTTGTGTGCCTTTGCTAATATTCTTGTTCTACCTCTTGGCATGTAGATCAATTGGCCACACTGGCTATTCAATAAATGCAACAAAGCAGCATCACATACCATTGGGATTACAATACAATTGTACAACACTTCTTATTATTACATACATTGATTAAATAATGTAAAGTAACCTAATACATTGCGAGTAGCTGTCCTCTCTTCATATATGCACAACGCCACTCAAGGAACACAATGTCCTCATTTATTCGACGTGGAAGGTTGGGACACAACGACCTCTCTCCCCTACTCTGCTGGTTCCTGTTGCCCTCTCAGCAATGCAGGAAGACAGACATACATTATACGTACGTGCATACATAAACATGATGGGCTGCCTCCAGTTGGCCATGAAGGCTCGAAGCAGCATCAGCGCCGGCATGACCATGGTTGCTGCAATGCAGATAGTTCTCTCCTGTACTGTACCATGTCATGCAGTCGCTACATCAAGGTTGATGACCTCCCTTACAAGCTATCATCATCAAATATCGTTGAGCGCACGAGCCCACGGACAAATTTACTCCTTTGAGCCCTCTCCTTCTGATCCTTCTCCGACAGAGATGGTTCAGCTCTGTAAGATCACCACATATATTTAATCAAGATTTGACAGTGAATAGTGATCTATGGCTACTCCATGGGGCAAAAGAATTACCAGAAGCATTAAATTGAGGAAAACATACATCGCTTCTAAAGGTTTAACTTACAATTTTCATATGCCAGATTTAAGTATTCACATTCTCCCTGAACCATACGAGGTGTTAAGTGAGAATGCAATCAACCAGTTGGCAGTAATGGAATTTGTCCATATGATTGTTCAGAGGTCTAAACCAAAAGGCAGACACACAATGGGAACTCATTCAACCATGCAGATTGTGCATGCAGTTATTAGTTTTCTAGTTTTCTATGAATTAATTTCTGATAATATTCTGGAAGCATGGATTCTTGAGCAACATAAACATGTACTAGCTCACTAACGTACGACAACAGCAGCAGCATAATAAGTATGCACAAGGCCAAAATATAAAATAAAAAACTGAATATAACGTCGAAACTATCATCCACTGACCAGATACAGTGGTATTGTGGCAAAGAGGGAGCGGAGTGAGGCGGCAGAAAGAGCAAAGCTTGAGGTGACATACCTCTCTACGGTCTTTTCATCTGGGAATTTATTTAGCAAAAAGTTATTGTCAGATGAGTCGGACTGTAAATCTTTGGATGGTTCAGCCACAGGCAAACTACAAATTAAAGATGACAAAAATGGATCTGGTGCGGCAGCAGGAGGATTAGATACATAGGATGATCCACCAAGAAAGGACTGTAAACTGCCATCTCTTAAGTCCTTTCTCAACAAAGACAACAAAGAATGGGACCCTGAAGATATTTTTCGAACTCTTCGCCTGCGTTGCATGTATTATTCATTAAGGAAAGCCATGTGCAGTTGTGTTCCCAAGTACCAATGCGGCCATGTATCTTCAACTGAATACAATGTAAAAATGTAAAATCGCATATGTTCATTGCCAGCAGTATAGAGTGAAGAAAAAAAAGGATATCTTGAAGTAACTTCCGTGCTGCATTGTCAAGTGACCTATCAAGTCCACTCCAACCCTTGTAGCACAGATGGGGCATACCTGAAAGGGCAATCAATCAACTTCCATAAGTGCTTTCGTTAATTCATTTTAATGCTATAATATCACTTATGCAGACAAAGTTCAAATAGTTAAGATGGTTTCTAACTACTATGGGAAGAAGCAACTAAAGTAGGAAATATCCTTAAGCAGTAATCATGACTCCTAATGTGAGCAGGTACCACTTCACTTTCAGTCTTTCGGATACCTCTTTCCAGCATTCCATACATGTTCCAGTTAACCCAGCATAACACCCTATTAAAAAATATTCCAGAAGGAATTCACAACTTGAGACTTTTCTCCACAGGAAATTTCAAAGACAATGGAGTCTTAATGAAATTTGATCAACAGGAATCCTTAAGCTAAATGTTTTATGGACATGCTTGGCTTGCTTGAGCACAGGATTTAAATTTTTTTCAATCAATCTACTGGATAGAAGAATTATCAACTATGAAAAAACAAGAAAAGAATAAAAAGGAAAAGAAGGATCTGCAGCACCAATTATTGGGACTTGGGAAATTGCCATGAGCACACCATGTTCTCCAGTAACAAATAGGCAGAGTTAGTAAGAAACTCTCGATGGTTAAGTATTTAAGTATACTAAAGGAACTAGACAATCCCTGCCTAACACAAAGTAGAAAAGACCCCACGTACAGACAAGGCTGAGGACAGGCATGGATTCATGTCACCACAAATAATGTAAGATTTTCATGATGATGTAGTTAGTCAAGGTTAGTATTGCTGCAAAGTCTAGTTACATGAGAATATTGAGCACTAGCATAGTACAATACTTAAGCTACGCCAACGAGATAAAAAAAGATACAAAACCAAACACTTTTTCATAAATAGAAGGGCTTAACAACACACGTAGGAAGGCCTGGATAACATGGCTGAAGGGGGGTATTTTTGGATAGAGAGGACTGTAGACTAGGATAATAGAAAACGTTAGGAGAGAGAAACTACATTCTGAGTTGATCTAAATCAGTGGTTCCAGCTGACCATTGACCAACGGGAGTGGTTCCAGCTGACCATTGACCAACACTTCTAAGTCTATATAATAAACCAACTTATCTCTGAAGTATGAGCTACAGTACCGCATGATGCTATTCACTCAGTATTATTCATGTGAACTGTAACTGCAGTGTGCGGTAAGATGTCTGATGTTTGCCCATTGTGGCTAGAACTCGATTGAAGGCATTGAATTAGAGTATGATTGGTTAGTTGCCTCCTAATATACAGAGTTACAGACAAATAATTTCTATTAGCAACATATAACAATTCCCTGATTGGATCTAACATAAAGACAAATGATGTCTATTCAAGGGCAATTGCATATGGTTATACAAAAAGTTTATTCATTCAGAAGCATGCAGTATCTGATACCATATATTCTGAATAATATAGTTCTATTATGTTTCAAAGAATCTAACGGTATACCTAAATAAAGATGGAAGAATAGATATTCAATTCAAGACAACCAAAGTATACACATTAAATAGTATAAGAACCACATCCATGTCACAGCTTCCATGAAAAATTTCGATTCATAAATTAACTTGAATAGATTGAGAAAGCTGTCTGGCATGGTTATAAAGATGAAACAATCTGCACAAACAATAGCATCACAAAAAGATAGACTAAAGTACATCACTACAAAGTAAAATGCCACAATGACTCCTAAGTTCTTACCAAGTAAAATGCCACAATGAATCCTAAATTCCTAACACATACCCAAAAACTATCCAGCTTGGCAGCTACACAATATTTACATATTTCACAACCATATGGATGCCAATATAAACACTAAACATACAGATATTCTAATACAACAGACGGAGGCTGCTATTTTCATTTACAAAAGATGGTCAGAACTAACAAACAATAACTGCAAAAGCATCTTGGAAAATCCAAATAGAAAAAAAAAGAATTTCCTAAACCAGCACCAAACAAAACGATACCAGTAACCACCTAAACCACCTTCCCTCATATTTAAGCATCATCGTAATTTCAAATATTAAACAAAGGATATATCTCACAAATCCAAACGTAAACGATAATACAAAAGCAATAAAACATGAAAATTCCTGTAATTTCAATCATCTGCACCACCTAAGACAAAACAAAGAAGAGTTATGCCCATTTTTTGTGATGGAAGCAAGGAACTGGTGAGCTAGTTCATAACAGATCATGTAATAAGTTGTACTGAATCCCACTATGAATCATGAACAAGTTTCAATCACAAAACAGAAAGTAAGTGATCAATAATCAGTAGCACTCTTTGCTTCTGTAGACAATTCTAATCCCAACCACCAAGCCAAAAATAATCATCATATTGTTAGATACTTAGATTCAATGAAAATAGGTAAGAACCATACTTCCCAAATGTTGTTGCTACATTGTATGGTCTAGCCTAACAAACCATCAGTTTGTTATGGACGCTTCACTTTCAAGAGAAACAAGTGCTATTGTGCTTTACAATCTAGAGAGAATAGAGTTGGAATCCTAATGAGTGAAATGCTGCAAAAGGTCCACTGATTTACAAAAAATAAAGAAAGCACAGAAAACACATTTCATCTGATAATAATAAGAAGAAAGAACATTTCAAAAGAAAAAGAACAAGAAAGAAAATAAATAAATTACAGTAGAGTGTAATGGGCTAATGACTAGTATGAACAAAATAACACAAAAAAGGTTTTCCACCCCTCCCAAACCCATGCCTCAAACAAACTCACCGAAAAGACAGAAAAAACTACAAGTCCCCAACTAAACCCCCAAAAATTAAAACCAATCATTCTCTCCGACAAGCATAACCACTACGAATTATATTTTTCCAATCAAGCACACCAAGACACCTACCTAAACCCCAAAGCAACCCAATCCTATAATTCCAACCACAAGGCCCTTCAAAAAATTTCCAACCCCTAAAGCCTGCAAAGTTTCGTTGAACCATCACAATTTTAATCTGTTGACATGCCTACCAATTGCACATTTCCGCAAACAAGGCCCAATCCAGGTATCCAGCCAATCGCAAAAACAGCAACATGATACTAACAGTTAGAAGTCTACAACGGGTGTCAGATCGGAGGACGTGGCGTACCCCGCTCTTGGCCTCGACGGCGTGCTCGTCGTCGACGTGGCAGCAGAAGGCGACGAAGTCGAAATCCTCGCCGCAGAAGGGGCAGTTGTACACCTCCCCGCCGCGCGCCTCCACCTCCTCCCCGCCCGCCGCGTCCGCGTCGTCGAACCCCATGTACAGATCTGAGACAGCCCGCCACATCCACCACGCACGCATCAAATCGAAGCCCAGCACAAACCACGAGCTGGGGAGATCGACAGAAAAGAGAGAGAGAGAGGGAGGAAGAGCGCCCGCCCTCCGACCGACCCATCCATTGTACGTACCGTAGCGCGACTGAAGGCGCCTGGCGGCGGAGGCGGAGGAGCGGCCCCACGCGTCGCCGGCGTCCATGGCGGCGGAATCGAAACCCTAGCCGCGCTTCGTTCCTTCCTTCCCTCGGTGGCTCGCTCGCTCCCCTCCCTTTTCCCCTTTCGCGGTGGTGGCTTTGGCGATTTTTTCTTTCCCTTTCTTCTCTCTCACCTTTTCTCTCTCCGCTGCTCCTGCCGCTGTGCTGTGCGCGCGTGTGTCCGTGCGAGCGCGCGCGTGTGGTGGTGGTGGTGGACGTTGGCATGTACCGCTTCGGCTGGGGTCGGCGCGACGACGACGACGAGGAGGGATGGGCCGGGTGGGGCCCATCGCCGGTTTGGTGGACCGGGTGTAGCCTGGACCACGGCGATGGTTCGGTGGGACATTGCTGTCAGTGAAACGTAAGGCAAAGACTCTTGTTGCCTTGTTGGTGGGCCCACCTGTGCGCCGTGTCCATTGATGTGCGATGGACTAGCTGAGGAGTCGTTGGATGCGTTCCTTTTGTTGGTCAGGAGGGCCGGGTGTGGACGACGACTAGGCGAAGACTTGGGTCAACCCACCTGGAAACTGGGCCCAGACCGGGCCGAACAATGGGCCGGTTATTTTGGGCTGTAAATCTTGGGCCAGCCCTTAAAAGCTGATGGGAAGATGATGCTAGGCCGGATTAGGCTACTTGGTGATTTTTCTCATGTAGGAATAAGATAAACGTTTTTCCGTGACGTTGTTGCCCTTGCTCATGTAGGATCCATGTTCTCTAGTCGCAGTGGAGATGCAAGTTTTCTATCTCATGTTTACAGAATAATAATAACAAGGGGTTAGCTAACTTTAATTCAACTAAGTTAAAGTTACAATTTGATATGCATGTCAATGCAATATCACAATTTGACCCTTATATAAAGTTTATTTTACAAGTAAGCCCTTAATTAAACAAATCACTGTTTTGAAATGGTAACATTGCAAAATTTTATTTATAAATGGATCCAAAGCTTATTTACCTATGGATGAGAGTTGAGAATCTGTGTTTTTAAAACCTGGTTTAAATTATTTGGACATACATAAGTATAATATACTGAAAAAATTCTAATAAATATGGTATAATAAAGAGCAAGTTAGTCCTATTGTTTTAATGAAATACAATGAGAAAAAGGGTTGATGAGGACATTAGCATGCGTAACGGCCCACGTATAGATGGGTTTTATATGGGCTTCCAAAGTCACGCAAAGCACGACTATGTGACTAGTATGGCACTACTATTGCTTGGTTTAGTGGAAACAACAAGAACTGGTTGTGCTGGAATCTCCTCCACCACCTACCGCCTTAATATCGTTGTTTTGTAAATCTAATGTCGTTCTAGACTTGACACGGGTATTAATGTCGTCCTAAACTTGACATGGATGTTCGTATTTTATGACTAATTATTCTTTCGGTGATAGACAACGTACCGTTGACAATAAGATGTCCATGGTGACTTCGTCAATATCAAGATATATCGATCCAATCTTTTAGAGGTATTTATAGAAATAAGATGTGCCTATGTGTTCATAGGGATGAATATACGCGCATTTATATGAGCGCATGTATTTTTACTATTTCAAAAAAAATTAAGAAAGAAACGGTCAATAAATTTATTCATATGTTATTTTAGAGGGCATTGCCAATATGACACCGGGTTTATGTCTATTTTTAGTCCTTTTAATTTTTTCCATTGAGGATATTGGTTTGGATAAAAGCTTTTGTTTAGAAGGAGCTACAGATTGTAAGAAGCCTCACCAACTCACGGGTACTTTGTCCATGTTGATATATACCCGATGGTCATAAGCGACAAAAACTTGATGGCACATTTGCAACTTTCCACTTCTTTTACCAATGTACACATTGTTTCTGTGCGTGAGGGACGTGTGGATGGATTGCGAATGTCATGACAATTATTTAATAGACTTTCGGACGCAGGTTTAACCATTTCGTTTTTAAAAAAATTATAAATACATAAAAATATAAATCATGTTTAAAGTACCTTTAAAAACAAAATAAATCAAAATAAAATAAATAATGATATATAATTTTTTAAAAAAATAAGATAAATGATTAAATACATAAAAATCAACGGCATCAAACATTAAAAACTGATGAAAGTAGTATCCACCGAAAGTGCAACCGGGTGACATATAACATCATGAACAAATATTACTATTCTAGTGTGTCCGGCAAATTTTAATTAAAATAAATCTGAGAGGGCGTCAGGCCTTACGCACGCTGTAGAAACGTTGGGTTGACCTATAGCTACAGGGAATCATTAGGGAGGCCATGTGAGGATATGTGATGAACTTTTTATTAATGGTAATTACTGTGAGTAACTTGAGTAGTTTCTTCGCTATTGTGCACTTGCACTTAGGCTATTCTCAGTGGGGGTTTCATGAGGAGTTTCATGGCAATAAATAACGTGCCACATCAGCAATTCTAGTGACATGGCAGGGTATTTATGATGAAAGAGATTAACAAAGTTTCATGGGGATGAAACTAGTCCAACCCATTTCCAAGATCTTGGAAACTGTGTGAAACCCCCACTGAGACAACTTTTGTTTCATCATCGTTAGGATGAAACTTAAGAAGTATTCTCAATGGATGTTTCATGAGAGTTTCATGCAGTAATTAAACGCTATGGGTATCTTTGGAAACGGTGAAATAAAACTCTCTATTGAGAGAGGTTGTTTCATTCACAGTTTCATCCTATATGGTGATATTGGAAATAGTGAAGTGAAACACACCACTGAGAATAGCCTTATCTTCCAGTTTGCTCCATGACTCTGCTCCAGCTCCAATCTCTTTGCTATTACTGTGCTGTGCTCCGGCGACCACTATCAGATTAGTGTCCAGTGTTCACAATGGTAGTGGATGTGTGAAGAGGGATATTGGGGGAGGAGAGAAGTAGTTCTGGGAATAAAGTGATACCGAGGCCGGCAGCGATGGTAGCCAACAGAAAGGGAAGAGCGACCGACGGGAAGTCTCACACGAGATGAGGTAAAAGACTAGGGGTGATGGCTTACTTGAGAGGATGGTGAACAGTAGCTTTGGCGATGGTGCAACGGAGATGAGGTAAAAGACTAGTGTGTGGCAGCTTCGCGCTAGTGGAGGATAAAATCATAGCTAAAATGAAGACGAACAAGTGGGCTAAGAGAGAATTCGGAAGTGAGGGAAGAAAGAAGAGCAAGAGGATAATATAAAATAAGATAATCTATTAGCGTATAACTAATTGATTATTAATTATTTTAAACTTAAAAAATAGATTAATATGGTTTTTTAAAACAACTTTTATATAGAAAATTTTTGCAAAAAACACACCGTTTAGTATTTCGGGAAGCATGCTCATAGAAAACGAGGAAAATTTTTCCCTCTTCCTTTACTTCCGAACTCTGCTTAAGGGATAGTTTAAAGATAAAGAAAAAGAGAAGAGGAAGAAGATCACGTAAAACGAGGTGAGCTATTAGCATATAATTAATTGAGTATTAATTATTTTAAACTTAAAAAAAGGATTAATGTGATTTTTTTAAATCAACTTTTATATAGAAAAATTTTACAAAAAATATACCATTTAGCAATTCGAAAAGCGTGTTTATAGAAAACGAGAAAAGTTTTCCTTCAAACACTTAGATTCGAACTCACCCTAATGTGCAGGGTGGGGGTGAAATTTTCAGCGCACGTAAAACGAGACAAGCCATTAGCGCATGATTAATTAAGTTTTAATTACTACAAACTTGAAAAATGGATTTATTTAATTTTTTAAAGTAACTTCAATAAAAGAAGTACCCTAAGATCACTTCAATAAAACCCAAGAGAACCCATAAAAGAAAACCATAAATTGTATTGCAATCACCGAATAAGCAGAAATGTACCAACGGAGCAGTAGTACTAGTATTTCAGCTACCAAAGAAATTGGGGTGAAAGTTCTTTTCTATCCCACATTTATTGAGTACAAAATAGATGATTCAATGGTCTATCCTTTGTCCTCTCAAACAAATCACAATGTACATAGATTTTAGAAAAAAGTTAGCATGAGTTTCAACGTCCTGAGAAATTTTCTATGAGTCTATCTCTCCTCCAATTCAGGTGCTTTTCTTATCACTTATTTAAACGTCAATTCCTGTGGTCTTGTTGTGTTTTGTAATTATATGTTTTCTATATGTATTTATGCTAAAATCCTTTGTTTTTTCTATTTATATGTTTTACTGGTCATTTTTTGAAAGGAGGCCTAAAAGGTTAGGGAGGCTTGGCAAATGGAACAGGACGAAACGAATGAGATCCTTCGGATCTAGATCACATAAATAAAATTTGTCACAACAATCAATATATCTAGAGTCCTAGACGCCTCTATTTTTTTTATTTAACGATCATGTTCACGCAATCAATCGAATCGAAAAGAGAAATGGGTGCGGCTGCTAGCACCTCTATTTTTTAAGTGGTGTTTTTTTTAGCTTTATAGCTTTGGCTACTTCCTCGGTTTTTTGTTAGCATGCTTTCCGAAACATAAAATAATGTATTTTTTAAAGAACTTTCTATATGAAAGTATTTTTTAAAAAATCAAATAGATATATTTTTTAAATTTTTAATAATTAATATTTAATTAATTATACGTTAATGACGTTTCTCGTTTACATGCGCCCTGTGCTCATAGGCTGATTTAAACACATTATAAGAAGTACTAGCTTATAGTCGTTGAGTTGTAGTGCGTGTACTATAGATATCGTGGATATGGGATTTTCTACCGCAATTCTGCATCTGCAGCAAAAATAATTTCTTCTAACGTAACTCTTTGGATGAGTGAATCATAGAAGTAAATTTTTGGAGCTCTCATGGAGGTAAACATAGAATGTGTATGTATGTGTTTACGAGGGTCAGTATTCACACGTGCATATAAATGTTGTGTATATGTGTTTCAAAAAAAATGAAACATAAAAATAAATTTATACTTTTACTGCCAATCAGTAGGAGTGAAAACGGTCAGAAATAGTCAGAAAATCCCTTAAATCATTTCTATTTTCATATTTTGTACTCAGAATCGGAATCGAAAACGGTAATGTCGGAAATGAAAACGGCTTCGGAAAATTCGAAAACATCGGAAACGGAGTTACTCGATCAGAAATTCATCGATATCGGTCGGACATTCATGAATTCGGATCGGAAATAACTTTACCTCATATATCAGTGGAATATTACCTACTGGGTCCATCACATCCCATCTAATCCACAAACTAAACAACCATAAAAATAAGATAGACCTAACCTAACCTACAAAATCCATGGAAGCAAACACACCCTAAGCTCTTTCTTGCTCTTTCTTTCTTTCCTCTTACAAATTGTGGGACAGTTGCAATTTGTAATTTATTCTCAAATTTAGTTATAAATGGCCTCCATCACCGATGCCGCCCTCGGCCTCCAACACCAACGCCGTCTCCTGTCTCCAGCGCCGCTGCGCCACCGCTCCGGCCTCGGCCGCCAACGCCGCCGGTGTCCACCACCGCCTCCGGCCTCGGGCCTCCACCGCCACCTCTGGCCTTGGCCTCCACCGCCGCCGTCGGTGTCCACCTGCGCCGCCGCCTCCGGCCTCGGTCGCCGACATCGCCGGTGTCCACCGCCATCGACAACCTCGGGCCTCCACTGCCGTCTCCGGCCTCGACCTTCACCATCGCCGCCGGTGTCCACCCCCGCTGCCGCCTCCGGCCTCGGACGCCGCCACCGCCGCCGGCTTTAGCCTCCCCCGCCGCCTTCGACCTTGGCCTCTATAGCTGACGTCGCCCTCGGCCTTGGCCTCCACCACTGCCTCCGACCTCGGCCACCGATGCCATCTCCGGGCTCCACCGCCGCCTCCGGCCTCTGACTCGGCCTTATCCAATGAGCCTCACTGTTGTACTTGTATATGAATTTCAGTACCGAATCAGTACTATCGGTAAATTTTCGAATAAATACGGTAAACTTCGGAAACGGTCGGTAAACTACTGAAACCAGTTCCGATACCGTTTTCGAGACCTCGATATCGTTTTCCGAATCATTTCTGACCGGTACCCAAAAAACGAAAAACGGTCGGTAAAATCCGAAAAACGGTGTCGGTCGGTTTGGAAATTTTTTTGACGGTTTTCACCCCTACCAATCAGAGCCTAAAGCATCTCTCACTCTTAAACCCAATTAACCGTTCTCCGTTAGGAAGATTAACCCAGCAACGGCATCGCATAGTTTAATTAGACGTGGGGATGACACCGAAAATTGCAGCAAATTTAAAGAAGATTCTAAATTAACAGACCCGATTAGGACAGCACTACGAAAAGTCTGGCTCACAAGTCTTGCATGAGAGAGGAGGGAAAACGAAAAAAAAGAGCATGACAATGCTTTGGATTCGCGCCCAACCCGGCGGTCACGCTCACGCCACCGTGGGCAGCCGCGCGACGGCGACCACCGCGGCGGCGTCGCCGGCGACGGGGACGACCCCGCCACCGCGCGCGAGGATGGAGCGGTAGATCTCGACCAGCGCCTTCTCGTCGTACTCCTTGAGCGGCCGCGGCCGCGCGAAGGGGTCGGCGCCCGCGGGGCCGTACGGCGCCGTGCCGGCGACGGCGGCGGAGGACGCGAGGCGGAGCATGGCGCCCACGTACGCGTCGCGGAGCCGCGCGAGCAGCCGCTGCGGCGAGAGCGCGCGCAGGATCCGCCGCCCGAGCCCGCGCCGGCGCACGTGCCACCCGCGCCGCGACCGCCGGCCCCCCGGCTGCTGCTGCCCCGCTGCTCGGCCGCCGTCACCGAGCTCCGCGGTGGGGAGGCGCGGGCGGCGCTGCGCGGAGGCGGCGTCGAGGCGGCCGTACCCGCGGCGCTTCCAGTAGGCCTTGATCCCGCCCTTGTAGGTGGTGGCGCCGTCTCCGGCCATGGCTGCCGCAGCGCGCGCGTCTGGGTTTCTTTGGACAAGTTGGTGTCGAGCTCTCGCGCAAGCGCATAAAAATGCTGCGTGCATGATGTGTATAAATTGCAAAATGGCCTGGACAGCGAGTATTGGCTAGCTGCACCACTACTACTTGTGCTAGAGTCAAACGCATGATCCCAGTAAACTCTAGCTTTGATTCCCTTTTGTCTTCTAGAAGGATATCTATCTATCATCCAAATATAATTGTCTCATGCTTTTTACCCTAACAAATTGTCACAACAAATCCATAGAAAACATGAAACATTCCCACTATAATAAGTGCTCCCTTTCGTCTCTTAGAAATTTTGCAGCACTTTTTTGAGGGATCTAGTCCAGTTTTCATGAAAATCTTCCATTTCAAGTGAGACTGGGGCCTTTTTTTTTCTAAATAGTTGAATGATTTAGTGATAACTATTCAAGGGTGCAAGAATTAACTATTATAAAGTTAAAAAAATAGATTTAAAATAGTTTTCTAAGAAATTTATACGTAGAAAGTTTTTTTTCAAAAATCGTACCGTTTAGAAGCCTAGAAAACATGTGCATTTAGCCATTAAGCTACTTCTTCAAAAAGAACATACCTCTTATTGTCAGCTTATTAGCCGCAACTAAAATTTAAATTTTAAAAATAATTTTAGAGTTAATTTTAGTGTTTTTTCATCATAGTCTGTTTTGCAATATTGATTTTTCAACCGCTAATAACACATATATAAAAGCTTATCTATAATTAATTTTGGTTGCTCCATTTATTTTTCTATGATTTATAAGTAGTAGGCTCATAGCTGAAATAATCGATTAATTTTAACCATCTGTTGAAAAACATTGTGGGGATAGCAATGGCCACCCGAAATAAAGCTTTTGCAGTAGCTTCAGGACTAATAAGGCATGGCAGCTGTTCAATGTGCCTGAAAGTAGGCGCAAAGTGGTAGTGAAAGCAATCACTAAGTGTCCATTTGGCACAGCTTCAATTTCAAGATTTTTGTCTCGTGGAGCTGAAGCTGTGTTAAACACTTTTAAAATTTTATTAAAGTGGAGCTATCGCTTCGCTTCTAAAAATTACGCTATGAAGATGGAGCGTCATTCCTACCGCTTCTCAGCTCCACTTCACCCTTAAAGTAGGATCTATACCAAACTAATCCTAAACGGATCCTAACGCTCAGTGGTTGCTGCATGCTCCACTCTACAAGCAAACAACGGAGCAAATCATGGAACAAGCGTTGGCTGCATCGCATTGAATCCGGGCGTCACTTCCGGTCCCGATCCGACCGGGCAACCACACGCGCCGTCACCGCGTAGCTAGCTGCATTTGTGGCGAGCCTGCACCGCCGCACACCCATGTGTTCCGACTCCACCGTGCATGCGCGCGCTGGAAAAATTCGTTCATTCACTCATCCGTTGCCGCGAGTAGCTGCTACCAACGAACCGGGTGAGTGCCAACGTGCCTACGTCGAGATGGGATCAGGGGATCATCGATCGGCCTGATTTTTCACATGCCGTCTGTACAGTGTACACATCCAAAGTACTGGGCGTACTAGTATAAATCAATCGGTACACGGTCTTGTATTGTTTAGTAGTACTGTGTGTTAGCGTGTTAGAAATTAACATGGGCAACTTTGGAGCATCTCCAAAAGCATCTTGAAATCTTACACTCTGTTTAGCTGGCTAGGTAAAACGATTCCCTCCATATTTCATATATTCGTTTCATCTACACTCTCTATTATGACAGTAAGACACATGTGTCAGTCTATCTCTCTCCTTCTTCTACCACTTCCTCCTACCATGGCCACCAACGATGTTGGACGGTCAAGGCTTCGTAGCCACTATCCCGCCATGGCCATCGCCTCCTCCCATCATGTGGACAGTGTGGATGCCATGGCCCCGGGTACCTCATGAAAAGCTTTATGGCTATTCGGATAAAGGATGGGTCTAATCATGTAATTAGGAATACAATAGGACTCGGCACAAGTTACCTTACACGATAAGAAAAATGGTATATACCTAGCCAGTTACATTGTACTCCTAAAAGAAAATTCCTTGGTCAAGTCTGACTAGGATTCCTATCATGTAACATTATCTCCTCGGGGCAGAAGAGAGATCAACATACAGAATCTCACCAGAGAAACCTCAAAGATAATACACCACAGTTGGAAGTAGTGTATTACCTCACCTTAACGGCCTGAACCAGGATAAATTGTGTCGTGTTCCTTTGCAATCCATCAAGTTTAGATCTCACGAGTAGCCATATATTATTATTGTCGATACAAAGCATCGACAGGCAGCGTCCGATGACTGTGGTAATGGGAGGCCGAGAGAGTCACGGTGGATCGAGTCGGTGGTGGCGATGACTCATCGAGGTAGACATGGGTGGCAACCGATGAGGACATTGCTAGGAGGCCAGGGAGGCAGCAGATCGAGTCGATGGCGTTGACCACAGACGGTAGACAAGCAGGTTGTAGCAGATCAGGGCGATGGTTGCGGAGATCAATAGAGAAGAAGGAGAGGGAGGAGGTGATTTGTTGGTGTTGAAGGGAGGGTGAGGCGACAGCCAACACAAATAAAGAGGAGGGACGAGGAGGCGAGCGACATTAGTAATCCGAGATGAGGAGCGGAAGAAAGAGAAAGCCCTAGGAGGAAAAGAGAGAGAGAGAGTGCGCGCGCAAGACCCACCATTGACCAGCGGAGAAGGCTGGCTAAATTTGTGCGGCAGACTAGTTTGGTCAACCGGATAATAAGTCTGTTAGAGGTCGTTTTTTTCCCTGTGTTTGCCAAATTTTGTCATGGAGTCAAATAGCAACTATTTTGGAGTTGCTCTTGTAATTCCAGTCTAACTAGAACGCTGATATTTTTAAGAAAAACAATACAATTAACTCTCACTAATAATACTAGCTAGATTGAGCTATGTCTTATAAGTTATGAAAAATAAACAAAGCAATCAAAAATTATTTTAGATAAGATTTTTATGCTTCTACTCTTAAATATAACAAATAAGGCTAGAAAATAGAAAGCGGAAAAATCAAAAATTATTTTAGATAAGAATTTTATGCTTCTATTCTTGAGCGAATTATTCCTATAAATTATCTACTTGATTATAGGGATAAATTATATATTTTGATAAATAAGATTAACAAATAATTTAAAACAAGTTATCTAAGTAATACAATAGAAAAAAATTTATTAAGAAAATATATATTTTGAAACGTAAAGTAAATAATCTGTTTTAATAATCTGATAAATAATTAAAAAGAGATAAGGGTACAGCTTATAAATTGAAGGCCTATTAATGGGACGGACGCTGTAAAAACAAATCACAACGCAGGGTTGGATATTTTGGTTTGTGTGACAAAAGAGAACAGTAGTGACACAGCAATGAGCAGCGAGTACAGCTACACTAGTGACTAGCTGGAGCTCTCACATGCCTATTTCTTGCATTTGTGCTTCAAGGGATTGCTCACAAAGGAGGAGAAAAACTCCCAGGCAAAACAGACCATCAACTAACTGCATGCACAAATGGATTCCTCCGAGATACTCTGGTTAGCTCCTTTTGGCACTACTATGATCAATTTTCAATTCATTTTTTCGTTTCTTCTTACCGGTCTTATCATCTTTGTCTAATAAAAAGAAAACTAGTTCGTCGTCGCACATCATATCCTGCTCACATGATTCCATTCATGAAGGAACACTTCAGACAGAGACAGGGCTGCTTAACAGTATATAAACAACATATGAAGAAAATAGTTTGACAAAGTGACACGGACAAACACTAGACACTACTACTTGCACATAATTGTGAACGAACAACACTAATAAGAATGCCATTTAACCTTGTATTTCAAATAGTAGCACTGAAATGAATGGATGGTTGTGAAAAAGGCGTGTGCCTTCAAGTTGTTGGACCATGTTCTTGTTTTGAGCCAAGAAATGCATGACGACAAAAGGTACGCCTAATCATAAATGATAATTTTCAAATTTGTTGCAACCTATTATACATCTTGTTAGGCTGTCACATTATATTTCAAATATTACCTATAACGCCCTATTTTTCATATGGCGTTAAAAGACTATTTTCATAAAAAAACTACTTATGAAAATTTCGTTTTTCGAGTGCTATGTCGTAAGTTGTGATATGGATCCCAGTTTGTTCCCTCTCCTTGAAACCTCAAAAACCAACCTCTCAAAATTTCTATTTCGAATAAATCTTGAAATTCGAATCACCGTATTCGAATTTCGCTCCTGAAACACTAATGGCAAATCCCCTCATCTTGTTTCAAAAATCACTGCTTCAACATGCAACCCTAAAATTCAGATCAAAATCCTATTCCCTCCCAATCCCCGAAGTCTTTGAAAATTCAAATTGGAATTTGAATTTGAATCCTTCTCTCCCCTGAATCCCTCCCGAATATTCCTTGGGAACCAAAATACAAAACCCATTTCAAAAAGAATATCAAAATCTCCCTTGGTTTTCCCTCCCTTGACTCCTTCATTCATCCTGAGTTCATATATATAATTTGAACTCAAATCCCAATTTGAAAATCAAATCAAACCTTCAAATTTCCCCTCAAACAATTCTCTGAAAAAAATTGGGAAAGTGCACTATTGCACCGTGCAGCCTCTCACCCTGACCGCGGCCCCGTTTCCCTTCCCTCTCCTTCCCTCCACCCACTTGGGCTGACCCCCTCGCATGGCCCACAACCCAACATTGCCGATGCCAGCGCGAGGCTCGCGCGCCCGTCGCTGTTGGATCACGCCATTGTCCACACGCGCCGCGATGCCCGTCCGATCCCCACACATGGCCCCGCTCGCCCGAGCCGAGCCCACGTGGATGCCTGCCGTCTTGCGCTCCCGTGCCAAGCCCGCCCGTCAGCCACTGTGGCTACCTCACGCGCGCGCCCACTCGCATCCCTCCGCGTGGTCATCGTCCTCTCCCATTCTGTTCCCTTTCCCCCCATCTCGCACGACACCCGTTCAGCCAAATGCCGCAAAGGGACGACGCCCTCGCCGCTCGTGTTACGGTGCCCCCACTGTCTCCCTCACTCACCGCCGCTAGCCGCCAACAGTTGGGCACCCACTGTCTCCCCTTTTCCCCGTCTCTCTCTCTTGCCACCGCCACGACAGGTCAAAAGCTGAGCGCGCGACATCACAGCGGCCCTACCTCTGCCGCCACGTCCTTGACCGCGTCGATCTCGCTCGTGCTCGCGATTCAAACCCCGCCCTTCGATGCACTGTCTTCCACCGTCCTTTGCAATCGCAACCATCGCCGTTTTCCTGCCGCGCCCGAAACCGCCCTGGCGCCGCTCTCCCTCTCCCCTCTATGGTTGGAGACCGCCCCCAGACCGACCTAGCTACCTGAGCCTTCAATGCCTATAAAAACCCTTCGTGAGCCCCATCCTCTCCTTCAGCTCAACTTTCTTGGGACAGCATGATTTCTGCCTTCATCTTCCTCGGTAGGGTGCCGCCTCTCCGTCTACGCCATCCTTGGATCGCCACCGCAGCCGGCATCCCTTCCTCACTACTCGGCCGCATCTTCCACGACACCGGCCGATCCCGCGTCGTCTTCCCTAACCCTATACCATCGCACGGGCTCTATTCCTCATCGGTGTTCCCCTTCCTGCCCCAAACACCGCCGGCGCCATCCCCGCTCGCTGGTGAGCTCCCCGCGTTTATTTCCCTCTAGAGGCTCTCTTGTATTATTTAGGCTGGGTGAATGGGAGCTAGCTCCTCAAGTAGAGCGCTTCGCGTGCTGATGTCCTGTTTCCATCGCTGTGCACGGCCATGTGCCGCCGTCGAACTTCTCTCGCAAAAATTTTCTCTCTGCCGCCCTTGAATCCCATTGGCCCTCTCCCGACGCTGCCTCGTCTGTCGCCTCTCCTTTCCCCTCAATCCTCCTTCGCCGCCAGCCAACAAACACAGGGCGCTGCCATTTCTTTCTCACCTTCACCGCCATCTCTTGCCGCCGGCCGCTGTCATTCGTCCTTATCCCGGTCCGAGCCATTGAGTTTGTTCCTTGTCCTCCCCGCTATCCGCCGGTGCTAGCCGCTCGGTCTGAGTCGTCACCGTTCGCTGGAACGCTCCATGCCACCACCTGCCGTCCTCCCCCGTCCGACGTGGCTGCCACATAGGCAGCCACGTGAACGCCACGTTCGCCCCGCTCCCTAAGCATGTGTTCCCACTCCACCGAGAACCGAGTCAATGACGCGTGGGCCTATTCGTCCTAGTCCACGACCGGTCCACACCTTTTTCCCTCCCCATGTGTCGCTGACAACCGGCCCCCACTCCCTTCGCCGTCTCGGGCCCCAGCTAGATCCCAGTTGGGCCGCCATCACTGGCCCACATATTGAAGGCCGTTTTTCCTTTGGCCCTGCTCCCTTTCTCCTCCCATGGGCCGAAGTCCAACGGGCCGGCACAGCACGGCCTAGACCCCGATCCCTCCTCTCTTCCACTGACATGCGGGCCTCCCTTGTCAGTGAGCCTACCAGAATATTTCTGAGAATATTCTATTATGGAAACCCAATAATCCTTTTCCCTTATTCCAAAATTTCATTAATCCTTCCAAAATTCATATCGTTTGATCCGTAGTTTCAATTGACTCCTTTCCAACTCCAATAATTTTCTAAAATTAAGATCTATCTAATGGCACTATTAGTAGTTCTAAATAGGGTCTTTTTCTTGGTCTTTGTGTAGGTTTTTAATTGTTTACGCGTAGTAGCCGTCACCGGATTTTTCTTCGGAGCAGATTTCTCGAAGACGCGTGAAGACCTTGAGCAAGGCAAGTTACCTTTGATCAATCGAGTCTATATTTGAACTTAAGCTAATTTATTTGCTAAATTGCATCAATAGGTGTGGACTGAACTGTTCGGCCCCGTCTACGAGACAGATCAATGGGCCTACCCAACTTGCTGCATATGATCCTTTCTTGACACTTGCAATACCCTATTCCCTTGTAACCACCTCAGTTGCGCCTCGGTATTCACGCACTCTTGTGCAAGTACTGACGATCGCTCTCAAACTTAAAATTTGAGAAACATCTTGGGTAAAACTGGGTTTTACAAAACCTTTAGAAAACCTGACACTTGGATCGGTGCCTTGTGAAAGAAAAATGAGTTTTAAAAATGGAGACTCGCGACACAAGGCGGGTCTAGTGTGGGATGCCTATGTGGTCACCCATAAGGATCGATTCCTTCGGAATTTTATCCAAACATACAACAATACAACCAAATGGGTGAATTGAGATAGCCCCTGGCTAAGTAACTAGCCGTCTAGGGACGTCTTGCATGTCAATGGACTGTGGAACGCTGGGATGGTGTCGAGGAATGTCTTCTAGGTTCCTGGCACAGTATGGTCTAGGACATACCCTGCTGTTGATTGTGGACCCCTCCAGTTGGCATGGGGTAACTTGGGATGGTTTTGGAAATGCCTTGTCACGAAAACCTTTACGTCACCAATCGTACCTGTATAGTGTGAGCTGGTGGCTAGAATGAGTCGTATCGTGTGGGTAAAGTGTACCCCTTCTGTAGAGGTTAACAACTGTTTGAACAGCCGTACCCACGGTCATGGGCGGATGTGCGGTGATTCCTTAGCGTAGTTTTGTTTTACCCTGCTTGTGAAAATGTGTGCGTGGTTTGGAAACTATGGGAAGGAAGTGCTGTCGAGGACGCTGGAGGTCCGATGAAATGGTTTGGCTGTCAAGGACAGCGGGACCCGTGAGGTCCGGAGATTCGTTTTGTCTCTGTGAGCCGATTTGAAGCCAACTCTTGCAATTGTGAAAACTGGAGAATCAATTTGACACCTTTCACTCCGATCGGGTGAGACTTTACCTTGTTCAAATTGTTGAGAAGCACATACTTAGCAAATTTAAAAGAACTTCAAATGAACTGATTGCAAAATATCAAGCCACTCTTTGAAGCCTGTAACAACCACCTAAGTCCCCGGCTTGTTGAGTATGTAAGTACTCACCCTTGCTCTATATATAGTTCCTTCGTCGGGAAGCTGGAGCTAGAGTTGCAATGAAGTGAAGATTAGGGTTTCGTCCTGGTTCCCAGCCGCTGCCTGTGGTGTTGGGACTTAGTCTGTTTGTTTCGCTGCTGTCACTATCTCTATGTTGTTCGTTGCTGTCTCTAGCTTACTCTAAAGCTGCAACGTAAGTTAATGTATAAGTCTATTTATTTATTTATTTAAGGATTGCAATGATGTATATCTGTTTTTCGTGGATACCAATGCTGTGTCCTGGGACTGGTATCAATATCGCGGTTCCGCGGGGAGCCGTTCACGCTATTCTCCTGTGGCACGCCCTATCTGGTCCCGTTGTACGGCGGTATTAGATTGGGGTGTAACATTACCATACGACTATAAAAAAAACTATGGTACGGTATCAATGTCAGCACCTCCTAAGTTTAGAACTTATTCATTTTCATCGACGTACATGCAAGGTTTGTAACTCCCGTATCTCCTGGGCAACCAAAGGAGGAATTCTTCCCAACCATGCACAAATGACCTACCGCGCCACCCACCCATATCTTCCTGCCCTCCCGTCCTTTCTTCTTTATTTTTCCGTTTCCTTTCCTCTTCCTCTCGTGGATCTAGGTCTTGCGGTCTCTAGTTGAAGGTCTCATAGTCATCCCCTTGCAAAGGGGGCCTCCTCCATCACCACAATCGATGCCTGGAGAGGGCTAGGTGGCAGTGAACCGCGTGTGGGCATCGCAGGCTAGATCTGGTGCAGAAACGACTTTGCGTGGTGTAGAGGCGATGTCTGTCGGTGTACAAAATATAGGAACATTTAGTAACGCAAATACATATATAGAATACCTATACTTCTACATAAAGGATTTATAGGCAGATAAAGAATACAGACCCACTTTGACAAGATTCTAGAAGACCTATTGAACTAGACCAGGATTACTGAAGAGAATTCTAAAGATTATCTCTATGAGTCCTTCCGGATATGAGGGAATATAGGATGTAAAATAAGGCCCTAAGAGAGGGCGGGACATCGACAATCGAATCAACCCCCAGCCATAAACAATCTCAAGAGCCATTGCCATCGAGCCACACAAGCCAAGAAGATTTCTGAAGACTGATAAGTCGTCTACTCCACCACAAGCAATCTCGTTGGAAACATGACGAGATTAGTTGACTATGTCTTGATTAGATCCACACATATACCCTTATAACCATATTTTTCCATATATTAATACCAACAGGACATAGGGTTATTACTACAAGGACCTAAACCTGCCGTATGTCTGACCTGCATACCCTACAGAAGAGGCAAATCACAAAAGACCCATGTATACATTTTACTATAGTTAGATTTTTATCGACAACAGTGTCCATCTGAGGTCTGCAATGAGGTGGTTGTGCAAGCCACGAACGTTGAGGCGGAGGTGCGGTAGCCTGCGCTTGCAGACCTGGTGCGGCTTCGAGTAGACGTGGCGGCAGCGCGTTCCTTGGCATAAGCCCGGTCCTTGCAAAGGTCGTGCCATAGTGGCTACCATCGAGTGGCTGCATTGGTCAGAACAGGATGGCTGGCGCGTCGGCGGAGGTATGGTAGGCGCATGCTACAGAGTGTCGTGAGGTAGCTGGCATAGAGGCGGAGGCATGACTTGGACCCTTGCTTGCTTGCTCCCGAGGACCGCGCTGCCAATCTAGAGTCGTAGGCCTCCTCCTCATCCATCACCGCCCCTCCCCTTCGCAGCTGCCGCCGCCGTGGATGAGCTCGTCTGAATCCCTCCTTGTGTGCTGGTGGGGAGACTGTGGCCGCCAGACGCAGGCCAAGGGATTGGGTGGCGACGACGGCCAGGGGGGAGGAGCTGAGCCGAGGAGAGAGAGGGTTGTGAGGGAGGGGACTTAGCCCCGAGGCCAACACATGGATTTTTATTAGTGCCTCACGATTATCATAGTCAGCAAGCTTGGGTGTTTGCTTATAAAATCAATTTTCACTGACGAATTTAGACCACATGACCTTCTTATACCATTACAAGCGGATTTTTAACGGCTATATCTAGACAATAAACATCCAGGTGCCTACGAAAATCGTCTTTTAGTAGTGGCATAAAACATCGAATTTTAACGGTTGAAACATATATGTTTCTTTTATCATAGTATAATCATCTAAGATCGATTTAATTAACAAAATAGAAAGGTGTAATCATATCGAATAAAGTTTAGAAGAAAAAAACATTTGCAGCTTGCGAATGGCGTTTAATCCTTTTTGTTATGTGCATGCAGAGAGAGCAGATCTTTCATGTAATCCATATTATTCCATTCCAATTTGTTCCCGCAACTTCCCATGAAAACTCCTGGTCCAAAGCATTTTCCTAATGTACACTCTTCATATTGAGGGTTAATTTTTACTAATTTGATTTTTAGATCTTGTATTGTAGTTTTGCATATTTTATGGCCATCCATCAAGTTCAAAACGCACGCGCACCACGCTATTCACAACTCACACGTGATGGTTAACGAATAGCTCAGTAGAAGCACAATCATTTTCTTGAGCGACACATAGGGATCCTATAATAATCATTTTACAATAATAAAGGATTTATCCTCACAATATCAAGTCGTCAACATGAAAAATCAAAGGGTCAAGCAAGCAAAGCTGCCAAGGTCACTGGAAAATTCTACAATTGGCTGCGTCAAACTCGCATAAGTTCCTTGGAGCTAACATGACGCAGCATCACAGAAGTATTTTGCTCCTCACAGCTCGAGAGCGTTGTGGTTAACCAGTTAATACAGCCAATGCCGGGTTCAATTGTTCGTCTCATAGAGCAGAAGCTTTGATGGGCACTAGGTTGGTAAGAACAGCTGGAAGGTGAGCGTAAGTTTTACCAAGTCAAGGAATTTCTTGGACTGTTGGAGCTTTGCATTGTATGAGCTTTCTATTTCCTCCTGCAAAATTACACAGCAAAAACTGAGACTCGACCCTGGAAAACGAATGGAACCAACGATTTCTTGCAAGCAAAAGGTACTGTACCGAGAGTAGATAGAGTATAGGGCTCAAATCCACTCAGTTTAAGCAAGTGGAAAGCTTGACTGGAACTAAACAAAGCATGTTGCATGTCCAGTTGTTTTCATGGGTCAGGTCAGTCCATTTCCAACCATCTTATCATCCATATTATCAACTAGAGGAAATTCACGGCTTTCAAATTGCTAATATCAGTGCCTGCCGTAGAAATGCAGAAGGAAATACTACATACCTTGCAAGCTTTCAGC